>JABASP010002863.1:0-17276 GCA_019776565.1 Sminthurinus signatus | reverse complement strand
TGAAACAACAATAATATTTACTTGTACTTTTACAAAAGTTTTTTAATTTTTACCCGTTGCTCCAGGTTGACCGCCCAAGGGTGCAGTAGTCATAATGGTTGCCATGATGTACTTCAAATTCCAATGGTCAAATAATGCTTACTGTTTAAAAATAATAAGAAACACGATACTTGATATTTTATAGAAATATATAATATATACTAAAGTGTTTATATTATATTGGTTGTTAAAATGTGAAGTGTGAGGATGAGTAACGGAAACTGTGGACGATGTCGAAGTGAGGAAAAAAGAAAAACAGGACAAGGAACAAAAAACGTATATTTTATATTTTGTATATTATGGTTTAATAATATAATAATACTGTATACTAGTATACTTATAAACTTACGATTGCAATACTCATTTATTTTAGTCACTGTGTAATGTGATGTCGATTGTCGGCCTATCACGGACGTTTGTTTTATCTGGTATGAGTTAACGAGAAGTAAAAATGGAACTGGGATATTTAGCTAGATGAATACTTTAATCTGAGAAGAGAGCGTTTCTGGGAATGCTATTGAATATAAATGACTCACAACTGACTCAACTGGCATTTTTCTTTTTGTATAGCTTGTGTAAGCACGTGCTTATGTAAAATCGCTTATTTTATCTATATAAAAAAACTCTAATAGCCGCAGCATCTAGTTGCTGTATATACATAATATGTAGTGTACATGACGGAGTAATAATATGTATATGATACTTTGATTTTTTGTTTCCTGAATTTTTTATACTCTATACTCTATACTGTGTGTATGTAAATACTAAATACTTTTTATATGTTATACTGCTTGGCGAAATTTGTTTAGATACAGGATACATCAATTTATTCATCAATTTTACATCAAGTGCACTGCTGGCAAACAATTATCAGTGTAAAGTACTGGATTCTTGACCTTGCCCTGACCTGTTAGTGGCAACAGAAGAGAAATTTAGCTAGTATAGTAGTGATCTCACTTCTCAGAACTGTTATCAGAATTCTTAGTTGTTTTATATCTATTATTATCACCACAAAGTACAAGTTAGTATCAATGCATAAATCATAAATGAATACACACACACCAAACCTTTTTTCAGCGTATCTTCATTATTACCATATATATTATATCATACCATTATCATATCATATATTATAGATTGTACATGTACTATATACTATAGTCTATAGTTTCACAGCATATTATATAATGGTTTATAAATAAACACAAAAACTTTACAACGTACGACAATTTGTATATAAATTAACTATAATGAAAAAGTTATAGCATCAGGAAGAAAACATTGAACTGAAATTTGTACATGAAACTAAAAGGCTCAAATGGTGTATGTGTATAACGTGCCGTGTACAGTGTACAGTCTACAATGAACACTGAACACTTTACATGGTTTAAAACAGATCTGTTTCTGTCGGCAGAATTTGTGTTGACAGAAACTATCCTTCAAATCATTCATAAAATAGAAAAGGGAAATGCTTTGTACTTTGTACATATTATAGCCTCAACTAAGCTTAAATATTAAATATGTAGAGGACAGAGGATACAGATTACAAAAGTTCAGAGGGAAGTGCTTGCAAGCAAAACTCTCTAACATATAATAAATATAATAATGTGTGAAGCTTAAATAAATCGTTTTTCTGCACAGTGTTAAATGAACTTCATTACAAAAAATGTATTTGATCTCTTGCTGGATATTATTCTTTTTGTTCGATTCGATTACAGTTTTCCTGTCAAAGTTAGTTGGCAGTTGGCAGGGGAGTTTTCTAACCAGCACTCTATCAATTCAATTGCGAACAAGTAAAAAAACACGCAATTTTCAGTATTTTACTAAATCAAAAATCAAATGTCATATACAGCATATTGAATGTAGCATACTCTGTAGAATAACGTATTGTGCATATAATTTTTGAGTTGTGTGTTGTGTCTTCAAAAGTATTTTAAATTTGAATTCTGACTATCAAAAATTAAAAAAAATTACTGAGCTGGAACTGGTCATTGCATATTGCATATTGCATTGTGCAGTTTCGGGTGACTTCATGTAAAAAATTCTCGTAGAAAATATCTCTGAAAAAAACCAAAACTCCTCGTTTTTATCACCACTACCTTTTCATCATTTCTCATTGTTCAAAAACGTTAAACGCTTGATTCTGTCATCCAACTTCAATAATAATTATGGAGTTCGAGATGCCCCGAAAAAAAGGAACAGAGAACAATAATTGCTGCAGTAGCAATGTCAATGTAATGACGTTCTTTCTTTATTTTTTCTTTCGTGTTTTGAATTTTGAATAGCAGACACATACAAAATAAACAATAATTGATAATGGTGTTTTCAAACATTTATATTTTATATTGCATATTGCATAATAATATTACACAGACAACTGTATACTCTGAGAAGGAAGAAGATGATTTTGAATCTGGTAATGGTTATTTATATGCCATTGATTTGCCTCAAGGCACATGTGCAACAGATCTCTTGGAAATATTCAAAGGAATGACAAAGCTTGAAATTATACATCATCGGTACAGTAATAAATTAAATTGAAGAGCCAACTCATTCGAATAAAAAAAGAAACACTAAGATTAAAAATTGAAAATTCTAATTCTAATATTCTTTCTGGGACATCCTAATTCTACATCAGTGGGAAGGACGTTGGTATAATTCAATTCCCGAGTGGTTTGCGAGCTGTCAAAACACTGCGTGAGACATGCAGTAAAAACTTGCTGTTAAAAGGAAAGAAATTGACATTGTCTACATGCAAACCTCCTCTGCCAAACAATCCGATGAAAAAATCTAAAAACAAGAATAAAACTGAGGATTTACAGCAACCCGGATTTCTTTATATTCTCAATGTTCCAACTGAGACAACAATTGAAGAACTCACAAAATTATTTCCAGGTGTCGTCCAAATTGAAATTCAAGGGTATTAGAGATTACACATTAAATTTTATTTTAAAACATACACTAAAAAATCTATTTTGAATTTTCACAAACATACAAATATTTTTAGATGTCTGGGAATTCTAAATTTCAAAAACGGTGTGGATGCTATAAATTCTCTGCGTCGGCCAATGGCCAAATTTGTGAAAAATTTAAAGTTGATAATTTCTCTTAACAAACCGAAAATCTGTGAAGAAAAAGGTGAAGAATCAATTTCAGGATCTGTAACTAGTCTTCCAACTGTTTTACAACGACCAAGATCAAATTCCATAATCACAGCGGCGACCATGGGTGGTCTTTACCAGGCAGTTCGAGCAAAAGAAGGAGGTGGAGGAGGTTTAAACAAAAATTTTCAAAAAAGTGGAAACTCAGTAAATAATAATAATAATGTAAAAGTGGATCCAACCACTGATAAACAGGAAAAACTTCTTTTGGGAAAGAATTTCATCAAAAATCCATCAGGTGAAGATGGATTTGATCATTGGGCAATTTTGGAAAATTTTGGTGATGGGCTCATAACTGAATCACCTCCAGCCAGTATCCCACCCTTGCCAAAAGACTCGGATTTTCTTGAAGAAAATACAAATTTTGCTTTTGTAACTTCCTTTGGATGGGACATTATTGAACAGAGAATTGACCTTTTGGCTGAAGGATTTACCCCAGAGGTGATGAAGTCTCTTCTGCCATTTGAATTCATATGCTCAGAATATTTCGGTTCAAGACAGGATTGTGGCGGCTATTATAAATTCCGGATTCAAATTGGGGATGAGTCCGGTCGTCTAGAATTTCACAAGAGAGAGTTGGAAGGTCATCTTGATGAGGGTAGTGGTTGGGAGAAAAAGGTCATCACTATTAAAGTTGATCATGAGGATGAACCAGATTTACACAATTATCATTTCCTCTCCTTTACAAGTTGTGGAAAAGATGATAAAATGTGGGCGGGAAATTTTGGAACCAAATTTACCCGAGCTTGTGTAAAATTTAAGCGTATTCATATTCATCCAAATTTAAAACACATACCAATTTCTCAAACTACTGGAATATCAAGTCAACCCGAAACAACATCAGCATCAGGATCAAAACCAATACAAAAGGATAACAGCAATAACCGTAGTAAAACCATTGAAAAAATTGAGAGTAATAATAAAAATAATAATAATAATAATCATCCAGATGACACAATTTCCAAAATTCTCAAGACAAATTTAATAAAGAATCCCTCTGGGGAACAAGACTTTAATCATTGGACTATACTTAGAAATGGTGGTGAAGGATTTGAAATTGAAACACCTGCTCATAGATTTGCTCCACTTCCTCCTGACCCAGACTTCCCTGGGGAAAAATCCAATTTCGTCTTTTCAACATCCTACGAATGGGGTACAAAGGAACAAAAGATTGATTTATGGGAAGAGGGACTAACTCCAGAAATAATGAAAATGCTCCTCCCCTTTGAATTCACTTGTTCCGAGTGGGTGGGTGCTCGTTTTGACTGTGGGGGTTATTACAAACTAGAGGTAAATATTTTGGATGATGGTGGAAGGAAAATTGCACAGAGAGGGAAGGAAATCCAAGGTCATCTGTAGGAAGGTTCCAATTGGGAAAAAATCTCAATTTCAATCTACATCCTTGAAAAAGACAAGGACAACTTGAAACACTTTAGACATCTCTCATTCAAAGATAGTGGGAAGGATGATAAATATTGGGGGGGTAGTGGAAATCGCTATGGATCCAAATTTGCAAGAGCATCCGTTCGAGTAAAAAAACTTTCAAAGGATTTCAATGTTCCATCAACATCCATGAAATCTACTTCAAAATCACATGAAAAGTAAAATATCATCATAGCGTGTTATTTATTACTTATCATTAATGATACAAACATCTGGTCAAAATTCTCAAGAAATAAAAATAAAATCAACGATCAACGATTACTCTTCTATCTCTCATTTTCCTAACTGGTCATTTGTCGTGATTTATTCATGATAGTTTATGTATTCTTTTACATTTGCATGTGCATACTTTAGATGTACTTTTGAAAATTATTATCATAATAATTATACAATGTGTAAAGTGCACATTGTACTTTTGATGCATGACGTGTTTGATATTTGATATTTGCCATGTTTGCAAAACGTTTTTGGTACTACCTACATAATATATCAATGTATTTTGTACTTTTTATTATTTGATTGATACGGATGACTCTCTTATCTGCTCTTCATTTTTGCACACTTCGGCACTAGTAATATACACTGATAACAAATTATTTAAACTTTTTACTTTTTTTAAAATCAATGACAGATAAGAGAGACACAAGTTTAAATAGATAACAAATGGAAAAAAAATCGCAAAAAAAACCTACATGAACAACAGTCGGATGAAACAATATCAGTTATCAGTTATCAGCATACAATGTATAACATATTCAAACATTATTAATAAATAAAAAAATAAAAATGTTACATATTACACTACTACTTAATGTTTCTTTTGTACTGTGGAAAATGAAATATGGATGCGGGGCATGAGACCAGATCACAAGTTCATGGACAGATAAGACACACATAACAGCAGTGAGAGACCAGAAAATACCAAAGAGAATTTACAGTCAAAAATCAAAACTTTCTTTTAATCGGTGCTACATCCTGAATTTCGCCGAATTTCAACAAATAATAATCATTAAAAAATACAGAAAACTGTTTGTTTTTTTGTCTATATATATAACTTTGTCTAGTTTGCTGTGCTCAGCAAGAAAAGGATTACAGAGTTTGTTTTTCATTTTATCACAATATTTATTCAAAATAAAATCAAAGTGAACTGAATCAGGAATAATTATTTTGTTTTGACCCTTTGGTCTTCAATAATATTATTAATCTTTAAAAAAATCAAGAGTAAATATTTATTATAAAATACACCAAATGGCAGACAAGCTTCAGATTTTACCCAAGCAAAAATATCCAGCACCATCGACTAGTCATCATCATGACAGTGAGAGTGAGACGTCTTCCACCTCCACATGTTTTCAAAGTATGAGTTGCAAAATACCTTCTTTTTATTTATTTATACAGTATAAAAAATGAGTTTGAAGTATTTACATGTTATTATTGGCTATCGGTCAGTTTTTCATGGACGATTCCTATTTCATTCATAATTTTTCATGTATACGTTTAACTTATCAGTTTGAGAGCAATGCTCGTCTTCAATCAATGGTTACGATTTGCGACTTGAGACCTTGAATTTAATCAAACTAGAATACTTGTAAATCATATTTGTAAATTTTAATATCCATAAAGTATATAAAGTCGCAACATATTCGCAAAACGTAATGTCAATGTTCTTATGATTGCAATCACACACGCGTGTACTAAAAGTTAAAACTTTACGAGATGTAAGTTTTGTAAGACAACTCGTGTCTTTTACTTATCATTTGCTATTTGATTATTAGCTATTACTAAAGCCAGTACAACCAACAGGCTAAAACAGAAATAAATTATTATCAATTATCAAATGAGATGAGATGAGATGCCAAATGAAAACCATGAATAAAAACGAAACCAATTTCTTGCTCTTCTCGTGTCTCTCAGCGAATTTCTAGTTTAAGTTTTAAAAACGTGTGATCACATGTATTATACACAACTAAGTGCACAACTAATTTTTAATTTTAAAATAATAGTAATTATAGTTCATTTCATAAGTTCGTAGCTACATAATAATTAAATATTATTATATTTCGTTTTTCCTAGGCGAAAATGTGAGTCGTTCATATGGACAAAAAGGGGAATCTAATAACATGGATCTCAGTCAAAAAGGACGAGGAAGTTCCCGATCTCGAAAGAAAATCCCTCCATCTCCTGCCCGATTGACTCAAGGTCACTGTGTTGTTTGTGAGGATAATGCCAGTGGATATCATTATAATGCACTAACGTGCGAAGGATGTAAAAGTAAAAATTTAATTCACAATCAACTTACTATTTGTAAAAGGTATTTAATTTGCACTACAAATTACAAGAGAATAATAATAATAATGACTGTTTTTATGTTATTAAAAATAATTAAAGGTTTCTTCCGTCGAAGTATTGTGAACAGAGCAAATTATAAATGCAGATGGTCCAACGAGTGTGTTTTTCATATGGACATGTTTATGAGAAGAAAATGCCCGAGTTGCAGACTCGAAAAATGTATAAATGTGGGGATGAAGCCTGAATGTATGTTTCACTACAAAATACATTACATGTAGAATTTTGTTAAAAAAATGCAAATCTGTTATTTTAATTTTTTAAAATGTATTATATGCCTTATTTATTTTCAGTCGTCGTCGTTCCTAAAAATCGAGAACCTAGTACAACATCAACAGAATCCAGTGATAACGATACCGTATCCAGTTCCACAACGACTGATGAAAATGATGAGGAAGCTGGACCAAATAGACTGGAACACGTCCACGACAATCCACCGACTTTTTTTCTCAGCCCAGATGATATGGAGTTGATTGGTTTCCTCATACTCTATCAAAGAGAATTGGAACTTCCAACAGAAGAACAAGCCATTTTCTGGAACGCAAAAACTGTCCAGGACATTTTTCAAGTATAATATGTTTTGATTTATGATCACTGATAAATGATAAATAAGGAAAATGAAACCAAGATGGACATAATATTATGTAGTTGATGAGAAATAAAATAAAAATAATATGTATACAGGGAGACTCAATGAAGAACGAGGAGGAGGCGAGTGAAGTGCATTTTCGTCATGTGACGGAAATGACTATTTTGACAGTGCGACTTATTGTGGAGTACAGCAAGAGACTAAAGGGTTTTGACACTTTGCTCGTCGAGGATAAAATCAAACTTCTGACGGTATACTTAACCTGTAGTTAAACTTTATGATATATTTTTTATCGAACACTTGCATTATGGATAAACTCGAAAACGTGATTTAGTTTCATATAGAAATATAAAAATTAATGAACGACTAAAAAAACAAAGTATAACTATATTATACATATAATAATATTATATATAGGCAAACAGTAGTGAAGTGATGATGTTGCGAGCTGCAAGAAGATACGATTACGAAACGGACACAATTTTATTTGCAAATGGAAGGCGCTATAAACGCGAAGATTACAATCAGGCTCATATTGGAGATACTGCTGATCCACTTTTCGATTTCTGCAAACGAATGTGTCGTTTGTAAGTACACAAATGAATATTATACAAAAATTGTTTTAATTTTTTATCTTTTTGACTTAATATCCTGTAATGAACTTTCCATTTTACTGTAAAATGTTTCCATATTACTTAGGCACGTAGACGATGCGCAGTTTGCTCTACTCACGTCGATTGTCATATTTTCGGATAGTCCAGGATTAAAGGAACCGAATAAAGTTGAGGAAGTTCAAGAAATTTATTTGAGAGTCCTTCGAAATTATATCCATCAAATCCAACCATCTGCTCCCGGTAAGTTTTTTGATGATTGTTCATTTGCTCTTGATTTTGAATGAAACTATTTTGTCACAATAATGCACTATTTTATTTTTTTTGTACAGCCGTCCATTTTGCAAAACTCTTAGCTGTTCTACCTGAATTACGGACGTTGGGGTTCATCAACAGTCAACTTTGTATTTCCTTAAAACGGAACAATAAAAATCTTCCACCTCTTTTGGAAAATATTTGGATTGACCCAAAATATTTCAACACGGAAAGGTCCACAGATCCAAATTGCCATTCTTCTTCATAATCTGTGTCTTTCTGACATTTGATTCTTATGTTTACGCACAGTGTAGTCGATATTTCTACAACTATATTTTTTAAACCTATACTTATAACTTATAATAATAATTATTTTCATGTAAATGACAGTAATAAATGAGTCATTTTACATTTTAAAACTTTTATTACTATACGAAATTCGTTCACTCACTTTACACTTTAATAAAGTGACTTTATTATTAATAATTATATTATGTATAGTATTATTAAATAAGTAACATAATATATTTGACATTTTACTTTGAGCTTAATTCAAGGACACAGTCGTTGTTTACAAAAATAATAATTAATCTTGAAATAATTATTGTAGATTTTAGATTGTATGGACAATAAAATTTATTTTTAAATAGTAGTTGATGCTTTCATTTTATATCCAGAGTATTTTATATTTTACCCATGTTTACTTCCTGTAGATGAACTAGTTGTGACTGCCGTCATTTTCGAATTCCTCTGAGTTAAAATTAGTTTATTTTCCGGTGGTTTGATGATAAATCCAGCTTTTGCATCCAAATTTGGAACGACAGTTGGATCCTCTAGTTGAATGTCAAACTTTTGAAGAACACCCGTGACAAACATGAAGATTTCATTTAAGGCTAAGGAATCCCCTGGACAATTTCTTCGGCCCACAAAAAATGGAACAAGATGATCATCTCGTCGAATCGTTCCATCTGGATTTATAAACCGTTCCGGCCTAAACGTGTGCGGGTCGCCCCAGTATTTCTCATCATGGTGAACTCCATACAAATTCCTTTAAAATAAAAAAAACAAAAAAACCAAACCACAACCATTTGTTTAAAAAATATATAAAAATCACACTTTAAATAATAATTAAAGAAAACAGCTATTTTTATTCTTGAAATTTCAGCAAAGAAAAAAACACAAAACGCACCACAAAATAATAGTTCTTTTTGGTATAAAAAATCCATGAAATTCTGCATCCTCCAGAGCTGTGTGCATAACACCAAAAGGTACCATGGAACTTTTTCGGAGCACTTCCATAATTGTGGCTTCTGTATAAACCATACTAGATTTATCACTAAGAGATGGAAGTCTTCCATTTCCTACTACTTGATCAATCTCCTCCTGAACTTTCTTTTGAACTTCAGGATAAATGGCTAGTGCGAGGAAACTCCATCCCATTGTTGAGCTCACAGTATCCGATCCCGTAAAAAAAAGGTCAAGAACAGTGAACATGAGGTTTTTCATACCCACTTCCTTATAGAAAAAGGAAGAGGGATCATTCGTCTCCTTGATTTTTGTTAGGGCATGATCAATAAAATCCTTTTCCTGCCCAACGACATGAGTCTCCTCATGTCTCTTTATAATATCCTTGGCAAGATCCAGAGGAGCTCCAAGACACTTTAAAGCTTTACTATATCCTGTATAGTCAGGGAAGAGACGGGCAACCCAAGGGAGAAAAGCAGTAATTCCCAGTATATTTTGATCAGAAAATCCTTCACAAATCATTTTGAGTATGGCTCTCTTTTCTGGATCATCCATATCATACTTTTCTCCCGCCAGGATAATCCACAAACTATTTATCACACTAATTTCAATTATGTCTTTGACACTACAAATCCGATTATTGTTCTCCAAATATTTTGTAAAGTCTTCCACTTGTTCTTGAATCAATCCCGTCATACTCGTCTTGCCGAAGCCGTAGTCTTTGAGAGATTTTAAAGTGAAACGACGCCACTCGGTCCATCCCTTTTCTTCCAGGAAGATGAGACCACAATTTTCTCTTATCGGTTTCATCAAGTCCAGTTGATTCCTCCCGAGGAAAATGTCCATCTTCCCCATCTCTTTCATCTTTTCTACATCCGAGACGAACACCACAAGATATTTACCAAAATAGACACTGATCACATCACCAAACTTTTTTGATAATTCCGTTATCTTCACTTGAGGCACTACACCACCCAAACCGAGGAATGGGAGGTATCCCAAAATGGGCATACCAACCGGACCGGGAGGAATCCTCCTCCATTTTTTTCGACGCTCATTCGTCAATAGGAAATATATTAGGAACAGCACAGTAAAAAGTAGTCCTAGTAATTCTAAATAATACATTTTCCCTAATAATTTCAACCCTCCAACTTTTATCTTTTAATTAAATGGTACACAGAATTTTGAAGCTCTAAAAATCCGAAATGCATGGATTATGGATTCATGATTCATGCACTGAAGATCCAAGAGGAAAAGACTAAAAAGAGTAACGGCGAGAGTAAAAAGTAGGAGCAAAGAACTTCTTTGTCCAAGTCTACTGAAAGAATGGGAACCAATTGTTACATTATATTATTAAACGGTGGGTGAGTAAAATTTTAAGTGTGTCCAAAGTACAAAGTACAGACTACAGACTATATGGAATATGGAATACAGAATACGGAATGCAAAAGGCGAGAAGAAGAAAAAAAAATGCAAAAACCCTGACTAAAAAAATGAGAAAGGCTTAAGATTTGACTATATGATGAAAAGCAGACGTTGGATTTCTGAGGAATTTTTTTTAAGCCCCCGACGAATATGAGGAATAAAATACATAAAATAGAAGAATTTGTTCTTACATATAATATAAATTATAAATAAAAAACACCCCAAGTGTCGCTCAACTGACTTTCTGATTAATATCTGGAAAAAAATCACAAAGATAGCATATGTACCACGAAATGGCAGGGCAGTGTGAAGAAGGTGAAGATTTCGTGGTGGCTACGTCTTACGTCTTACTTTGTACTTTATGCTAGGTACAACATTTTACATTTAGAATTTAGAATCTACTCCTTTCCGTGTATTTTCCCCTGCACCCAAAATCCCAAATTGTTGAAATTACAAGAGCGGAAAATGAAGGAGCTCTAAAAGTTGTATAGCTTCAAATAACACTGTAATGATGGGAAATATACATATACAACATATTATATAGTATCATCTGAATCTGTACATTGTACACAGTACACATATAACTACATACAATGATGTATATGTACATACACACGTCATATAAAATCACTAATGATGAACAGCTACTCCTAACACATGTACTACTAAATTTTATTTGCAACTCACAACACACAGCATACACACGTTAACAAAGAAATACTATCTGTAATTGTCCAAAATATTACATTTATAAATGGGGATTTTCTATTTTTCTATACATGTACAATATGATGAATAATGTGCATATGAGTGCGTCCGGTCATCATTAATATTTAATATGTAATATGTACTAGAAACAAAGCAGAATAATACAAAATTAAGCGTCAAGAGCACAGACAGAAAAAATATCAACAAAAAACCAGTATAGTCGTATCAAAAGTATTTAAATTACATTGTCCATTTTACTTACTTTTTTTTGCATTCATGCCTTTTTGAGCCCAAAAATGAAAAACAAAATGTAGAATTGTAGAATGTGGAGTATGAAGTGTGGAAGATGGAAGATGAACAAATCACACACACTCAAGACTCTAGCACATGCACAGACGAATATTTAAGGAGAAGAGCAAAAAGATGAGACATGAAGCACTCAAATTCTAATTCAGATTCAAGATTCAAATGGAAAACAAAAATTTTAAACTCTACCATTAATGACAAATGACAAAATTGTAGTGTAGTGACTAGTGACAATTTTATCTTTTGGTAACATCTCCAATCTCCATTCGCCGTTCGCCGTCACGAATCATGAAAATGAAGCATATAATATATTTTGTATATAAATATTAAAACTCATAGTATTATTGACAAATGGGTCTGTCATTTGTGCGAGATGCGAGATGTGATTGTAGCATGTAATCTCCTAAAGTAATCTCCTTGATTTTCCCTTTTAATTTTCTTCTTCGTCTTCTATCTTCTATAGCATATGATGTGTTTTATACGTACAATGTACATGGAATTTCCATGTATAATGTACCATATATATGCAGAAAAATCAGCAATGTATGATGTGTTTTTGCGAGACCAGGATGACAGAGAAAAATTGTTGTGCATTGTTTCAATGTTAAATCTGAACAGGAGGAATATTAGGTAGATTGCGTTTTTTTCTATAGCCAGTTTGTCTATAGAAAAGTTGCGCCTTTTACTAACATTAATAAGTCTAATTGAACAAAAACATGTAAAAAGTAGAAGATAGAACACACTACACACTGCATGTAGTTTGTATACTTTACATTTTAGGTATATACGTCAAGCCTTCAGAAGCGTGTTAAACGTTATAGCTTGTGTGAGACTTAAGTCATGAATGCGGACACCCTTTTTTTAATTGTCCTTACACCTTACAACTTACAAGTACACCTTTGCAAAACAATACAAACAATAATTGTAATGAGCAGAGAGATCGGAAATGTGTAATAAAAAACATTTGCGCTAAAATAAAGAAGAACTCAAATTACCTATACCAAATCCAAAAGAGTACACAAAATCCAAAATCGTAACGTAACACAATGGAAAGACTTGAGAATCTCAATTTAAAATTAGTAAAACATGTTGAATGATATAAAATATAAAACTTGCTGCTACATGTGTGTAGTGTGTACATATAATATACATGTATGCCTGTGTTTGTCTTTTTGCATGGCTGATTTTTGTACATATATAAGTAATATACAATATTTAAACCTCTATCAAAAATCATGATCAAGAGTACACAGTAACTGTACTGATTGTTAATTGTTGATGAATGATGAACAAAACTTGTGCAGCATATAAAATACAATATGTTTTTTTTGTATTGTTTTCTAATTATTTTTTAGCAGTTCCGACTTTACAGGATAAGCATCGTGATTTTTCCTTCAATTTTATTACTAGATTGTTCGTTCAAGTTCAATCAGTATTTTTGCCGACGAGATTCATGTATGATGCACAATAACTGTACATATATGTGTACATCTTTTCATTTTAGTTTGTATTTATGACTAATAAAAAACAAATTACAAGTATTTCCTACAACTAAAAACTAAACATGGAAATACATTCATTTATTTCCATTCAATACTAATTTTTTTCAAATACTATACAGAATTCAGTATTGAGTATGGCAATGAAAACGAAATGTGAATCATGTTTTTATTTCCCTTTGGCTCGTTTGTTTCAAATGCTTGTATGTAGTATGTAGGTATTTTTATTTCCATAGGTCAAGTATCAAGTATGATAAAGAAAGAGGAAGAAGAGTGATCTAAATATAGCATGCAGAATGTAGAATGTGCCTAGGCTCAATTAGAATTACGGAAAGAGGAAAGGATGCGAGAAGTTCACCTACCTGTCTAACTAAACTAAGCGGTAAGCGGTTGGTGGTTGACTAAAAACTGAAGGAAACTGTTTTATTATTATAATTATAAAGGCATAAATAACACATATACGCTAAACAAACACACAACAAAAACAAAGGACATACGGACTGAAAAGCTTTTACATCGGCAATTTTTAGTCAGTAGGATGAAAAAGTATCAATACAACAGTCTCTTGAGTCTAGACATGTCATTTCATAAACCTGTACCAGTATTTTTGTTAGTAGAAAAGTTTCAATATACATAGAGAATAAAATCCCAACAATAGACAATGTAAAATGTAAACACAAAAAAGGCGTTCAAGATTAAAGAGACTGAACTTCAAACCTGAAATAAACTAGACATTCGACGAGCACCAATGATTTTGACATGGTGCCATAAACATAAACACATACTCACGTATAACTATATATCTAAGATCTAAGCATAAGTGCGTAAGTATGTATATTATGTTGTTATTGTGTATACCTTACACGTGTGTACGGAAAATGTTACAAAAGTGAAAAAAATGTGGTCCATTTCCTTACTACAAAAATTCTGTATCACTTGTAATTTATTTATAATTTTTTACTTTTGTATTTATTGCACTTTTTATCGTTATCTTGTATCGCGAATCAGGAATATATTATTAGAATTTGTAACAGTATTTTCTAATATAACAGCAACAAAAAATTTATGAGGTTTTTTTTACTGCGTTTTACTCCATTGTTTCTCATCAAAATCAAACCAGAATTTATTTGAACCTGAATGAGTTACAGTTATACTACTTTTTCGGGTATCTTCATTCAACTTGTTTATCTTTGGTTCAAGTTCTGATCCAAGTCCCTGTTGAATTGGTCCAGTATTTTTCTCAATTTCTAAGAATACTGAATCTAGTCCATCATCATCGGCCTGAGATTTTGACTCTGTCATTTCTCCTGGTATCTGTAATGTTTCCGTATTATTTTCATTATTATGATTTCTGGTCAGCATCAGAGAGTGGGCAACTGTCTGATCTGTCTCATTATTAAATTTCCTCTTAGTAGTGGATTGTAAAGTGCCCTGTCTTGAACTGTTGTCAATGATGGTAGATACATTTTGTAAAATGGAAATATGATTAAATTTTGATGAAGGTTGGCCATGGTGAGTTTTACTCCCGACGACACTAGAGTTTGCAATGCTTTCTTCAATAATTTCATGATTGCTCCGCTGGATGTTGTATGAAAATGATCCAGACTGATGGTTCGTCTGATTGACCTCGTTAATTGATCTATGAAGAAGAAATTGCAGTGGAAAATTCACTGAATTTGTCTTGTTAATTGCACTCATTTCTAAATCACTAGAACTTCTTCTTATTTCTATTTTAGTTTTTTTGTGTAATGTGGAGAATGTATCTTCTTCTCCAGAGCTTTGTCGAACTTTTGTTTGTGAACTTTTGTGACTAGATTCTAAGTTGTATGAGTAGTACTTTGGAACAGGGAGGACGGAAAAAGTATAAGCCCAAGTTTTGATCTGAAATTCACACAAAAATGTTTAAAGTTGAGCAAACCTCAAAAATCAAAACGTAACGCACTTTTTGTAGTTTTAAAGCCGATTGTTAAGACTGAAAATCTAAAACTTCTCTTACTTTTACGTTAGATTCAGCCTCATTAGATTCTCCAACAGTTGAGAAAATTATCAGAGAAACTAAAACGATAAATGGAAAACTGGAAATTTGTTTTGTCATTTTTTTAAACTCTGTCACTTTACTTTAGAATAAAAACTAAATTAAAATGCACTGAATTTTGATGTTTTTGTGTGTGTTTTTATGCGTTTTTGTTTTTTGTATAATGTTTTTGTCTCTTATCATGTTCGCCACTGCTTCTCGATTGACAACACCAACTCCAAAAATATTGGTTTTACTTTTTTAGAACTTTTTTCTCAGCATATACACGTAAAAGAATTTAACTATTCTATTTTTGGAACCCTTTTATTAGCTCCCTATAAAGGTATAGTAGACAGCGGTTGATTTCCCCTTTTCTTTTTTTTTTTTTTAGGAAAACTGCCTTTTTTAGAGACAATAAAATGCTCAATTTTTTTCTTTCATAATTCATAATATTTTATTTTTATTCAGCGGTCATTCCCCTAAATTCTAAACTTGCATGTACATACGTTGTACATAATTGTAAACACATGAGTAACGCTTTGTATTTTATGTTATTGTCGACTATAAAAAGAAGTGTAGCCTTTGGAACTGGATGAATTTTGAAACAAAAAGAAAAAAAAACAGAACACTAATAATGGACAAAGGATACATCCAACTTTCTCCAGTTTCATTATTTCCATTCAGTGGATTACTCAGAAAAAGGTAAAATAACTAATAACTATATAATATACAATGACTTTTGGAACGTAATTCATAAAAGACAATGACATTGAATCACATGCAAAAATTCAAATGCTGTAAATAATCTATTCTCTTCCGTACAGCTAAATACATAACTCATAACGCATAAGTTTTATGTTATGTACATATAATGAACACGCAGTGAAAATTCACTCAAGTTCAAGTACTGATAACTGATAATCATATTCACTGTATGCATATTTTATGCTGACCTGCAATTAGTTTGGTGTCTGTATAGAACATAGAACGATCGATTTTTTGTGGAGTAGAAACATTAAAATTTATATAGTGAGAAATATAACCCTTATTTTTTTATTCATAAAGTACACAGATATTCATGTGTGCATATAAATATCACGTTGAAAATTCATGTGATTATCCTTCTATTTATACCAGCAAAAATACAAAAAAAGAACAAAACAATGAGATTTTTTTCCTTCCGGCTTTTCAAAGTTCATCTTCAAGTGCTCATGTAAACAAATACTGAATCAATAACTTTTGTACCTATTACCTATCTATTGATTCATTTCAATTTGCTGACCATCATAAATCATAAATCATAATATATTATAGCATTTTAGTCTTATCATATATGAGTTTTGGTTTCCCCTTTTCTGCTGTGTAAGCTATTTGTATTGAAAACTTCAAAAGTTAGCAAATAAAAAAGTAGATGAGATTGTTTGTGTGTATTTTGATGAACTGAAAACTAAAAAATACAAGAGTTTGTAAACAGTTGATTATGTCAACATAAAGTACACATATACTACACAGAGAAAGCAAACATTTTTCATTTCCTTCCTCATTTTGTTCGAGTATAAAAGCTGGATGAAAATTGGAAAAGAGCATCAAATCCACTTCTTCACTTTCTACTTCTACACCAAGTAAAAAAATCCA
>JABASP010002862.1:0-17280 GCA_019776565.1 Sminthurinus signatus | reverse complement strand
CATTGCAAGTCACAAGGCACTAGTTAATCTTTTTGCTTTGTTAGTGTGCAATGTGTAATGTGTGGTGTGTCAGTTTATTCATGTGTCGTCTTCATTCTTCATTGTAGAATGGAGAAAATGAACTATGAGGAATGAGGATTTTTTCCATCTTAGCTTTTAAATTTTTTATTACTTAATTAAATATAACTATAAAATTCGATATTGATATTGATATTGAGAGCCTTCTTTCCTTCATTCCTTGTTCCTGTTTACTATTTACTATTTAGAGTTACAACTCTAATTCTAAATAAACAAATAAAAGCTTCATTTGTAATTACTCTGTAATCTGTAATAAATACTCTACCAATTAAAAAATTGTTACTAAAAGATTCTGTGTGTACTGTGTACATTGTAGTTTTTAGCCACTCCTTTGTAGACACAATAATATGGAGAATGGAGATACATTGATGCAGAATTAAAAATTAAATGACAATATAAAAGTTTTCATTCTCCTTGTTATTTTATATTTTGTCATATCTTTCTTGGTTTCATTATCAACAACATTCAGCATTCAGCATTCAAGTGTGACAACTGACAAGTGACAACGGACAGCTGACCGTCCTGCAGATATAATATTTACAATTTACAAGCCACAGTGTACAAGATTTGTCATTTGTAACATTCATATTTCATCTCTTTCATCTGTATTTATTTATTATTTATGACTTGTGACGTCTCACAACTCACAAATAGAAAGAATTAAGAATCAAGAATCAAGACTCAAGACTTGAGAGTCAAAAGTCTCTTGTCTCATAAAGAATGCCGATGTGACAAAGAGACAAACAGGGGCGTTACGCATCTTATTATTTATTATACATCATCATTATTATTATTATGTATCACATTATCAGTACAAGTACCTACAAAAAAATGTAAATAGTAAATACAAAATACAAACTACAAAATACAAATGAAGAAGATTTCAGTCAGTCATTTGATTTCCTCCTCATCTATTTTTAAACAATTTTCTGCGTGATTATTTATTATTAGCAGAGTCACACA
The DNA here is from genome assembly GCA_019776565.1 of Sminthurinus signatus. Lineage (NCBI taxonomy): Eukaryota > Metazoa > Arthropoda > Collembola > Symphypleona > Katiannidae > Sminthurinus > Sminthurinus signatus. The sequence continues at coordinate 16,239 of JABASP010002862.1, read as the reverse complement.
ACAGAAAACACAAAACAGCAACAGTCAACACTCAAAGTCTCAAAGCTCAAAACTCATTGCAAACACATCACTACTTTTAGTACATTCCAAATTCCATTCCAAGTTGTCATTCCATTGAAACAAAAACAGAAACGGAAAACAGAATACAATTACAGAACATCCTAATACAATATACATAATACATAATACATAAAAGACGATGGAAATGACGAGTTATTTATACGACATGAATTCAAATTTCCTCATAATCACATACACTTACTTATTACATGCATGTGCACAACTGAATGAATGAATACATAAATTATTCATAATTCATAATACACACATATATACATCCATACATTTATATATAATAGATATTTCATGTACATGACTGGAAAACAATGAGTGTCATTTCATAGACTGGATAAATAAATGTATAAATAAACAAATGTCCACACATGAATGGGAAATGGGAAATGGCAACAAGTACACAGTGTACAAAATACAAGATACAAGAGCACAGGATTTATGATTTAAATTTTACATGTCATGTTTCACCTATAGAGTTCAACACTCAAAGTAAAATACAAAGTAGAGAAACTGATAGAAAAAACAAAGGAAAATAGATAGAAAATTCTGTTACTGTTCACTAAAAAAGTAAAAAGACGTTGGTTTAAAATTCCTACTTTGTCAATCTTTTTGATCATTTTTATGCCATTCCTTTTCCGTTCATCCTAATCAGTATCAAATTCTCGATTATCGAGGAATAACAACAACAAAAATCTATCGTCTATAATCCTACGATCATCACATAAAAAGAGCAAAACCAACTCAATTTCCATCTCTAGGCACTAGACGTTAGACCTTAGACATTAGACAGTCAAATACATTATGTAGAGTGTTTACGTTCTGTGTTCTGTGTGCACTTAATGTTATGCAAATATCAAACATCGCTCGTCAACCGTCAATCATCAACTGACTTGTGTGAGTGTGCCTATTTGTCTAATCTAATTTTCTTAGTCTCGTGAACAACCGTTACTTGTTATTATTATTATTATGTGTACTACATCATGTGCATCATGTACGATATAATTCGGAGAATTCCCTCCTTCCTTGGATAAAAAGAACATCAACTCGGAAATTAAAAACTAAAAGCACAATATTCATTTGAATTTTGATTATTTTTCATTTGTGTTTTTTTGCATCACACACTATTATTATTTTTATAGTAAGTATTTCAAGTATTTCAAATTGAAATTATACTCGAAACTCTAAATTTTTACAAGCCAAATAAACCTAAGTAAAAATATAGTAAAACTTGGATCTTATGCAGCTAGCTTTACATTTTACATTTTATTGAAAAATTAACTGGTCCCTGTAAAATACAAAATACAGCTTACAAATATAAAGGATACAGTACTTGTAACTTGTAAAGGCAAAAATTTCGCACGTGTTTGAGGTGATAACCTCACAACTCACAAGCCATTCTACAGTCTCAATTCTACATTCTACATTTTCCATCCAGCTGTACCTACTCTGACCTTTGTCTTTGAGCTCTGAGAATGACTACCAAGCAAATTTCTTCTTCTTCTTTTTATATTATTATCATTATTCATTTTTCATTTTATTTGTCAGTTAAATGTAAAATGTTTTGTGTGAGTGATATGAGATATGTTATGTATGAAATGTGATGTGAGTGACTGACTCAGATAAAAAAAATCAAGACGCAAGACTCAAAACTCTAGATTCAAGATTCAAGATTCAAGACTCAAGTCACTAACAAAAAAAATGTGAAAAGTCTTAGGTCATAGTCAAAACTTGCGTAATCATCACATCCACTTCACATCACATCGCATTGCATCGGCATTTTCAACGTATGTACTACATACTTCATACTATGGTTTGCTAGGCTAGGTTTAGCAGGGCGTGAGGAAGAAGTTTTGTTTCCATTTGCCAAAAAAATTGTCAAGAATTCAGCCACTCAGAATTCACAAGGAACAAGGCACAAGACAAGACACAAGACACATTCTCAACTCTCCATTCGCAATCCGCGTGCTGTGGAAATTCAAGTGAACTGTGACAATTGACAATAGTCTATGAAATATTATATATTATTATATATTGTGAAAGCATGCCCATTGTACATTGTACATTGTACATACTCCATTTTTCTTCCACTTTCATTCCAGTTCCAACTTCAGTACATGTTACATGCACTGCATAAAACATAACACATAACACTGAATTCTCTATATACACCAAGGGACTGCTCGTTACGTATTTTCTCTGCATTTCATGTTATATAATATACCGTGTGTACATAGTACATGTTACACGTATAATGTATAGTCGTCGTTGTCTTATTATACACTTACACATTAATGATGTGACAAGGACAGGACAGTCGTCAAACATCCGCAAGTACCTATACTTAGAACTAAGAATGTAGAATGCAGAATGTGTAGAAAAAGGTATACATCATACATGTACGCACACGGCACACGGTATAAGAAATGATCATATAAAATATTTAATAATGTACATAGTACACAGGGCAGACGAAAAGACTAAAAGGACAAGGAATTGTGAATATTCAAAGTTTCAAATAAATAAATAAATATATTATCCAATAATATAATAATTCATAATAGCTAATAGCTAATAGCATTACAAAATATCCTAATAATCATGATTATTATAATAATACCACAAAAAATGTTATGAAACTCTTTAGCTTCTCCACACACCATACACATTATCCAATAAATAAATAGAGTTGGAGTTAATGTCTATTATGTATTATGTATTCAAGTGTTTTCACCAACCACCAACCACTCACACTACATACTACATAAATATTCGCAAACACAAAACCCAGGCACCACTTGACACTATAGCTAAGCTACTAGACTAGAGACTGTAGACTCTAGACTCTAGAGAAAAAAGAATAATAAAGATATTAACCAAATAAATTTCTACATTTGCATCCTGCTCCTACACTTATTATTATTATTATCCGTATTGCATAACTGATCAGTGAGCAGTCATCACCAAAACCAACACCAGCACCAGATATTCCATACGCCGTATTCCATGCTTCATAAAAATATTGACTGGCTTTTGGCTTGTTAGAGCTGAGTTGTGCGTAAATAGTAAACACTAGTTATAACTTTTAAATACTACACATGAAATACGTGAAATATGAACACACGGACTCATCAAAACTTGTATTTTCAGAGTGGCTCATTTTGTATTGATTATTGATAATTAAAAGTTATAGGCATTTATACTAATTCAAGTTTGAATGTTAAATCTGCATAAACTATTCATCATTCATCGTTCATCATGGTGTTACGTGTTGACTTGTGATTTGTGATTTGAGAGTATTGGTTATTGATTATTGATTTTTGAATATATTGAACATTGTCTCATAAAACAAGACAAGATGAGACAGACAGAAGCGAGGGAATTCACATTGGGCATTGAGCATATTTTGTATTTTGGAATTTGGATTTTGGGCAACAGGTTTTTCCCTATTCCCTATTCTTCACACTGAAGACTGAAGACACGGACAAGAGGAGAGGAGAAGAGATGAGGATATTGAGTATTTACTTTGCACTTTGTACATAAATTATACACTGCACATTACATATTACACATTACACATGTTTCATGTTACACCTAATAATTAATATGTACACTCAAAGTACAAGAGATAACCACTCCACTCACCATAATTGATACATTTATCAAGTCTCCAACCCACTACAAACTACAAAAACCACACCACACACATCATGTTACATATTTCATGTACAATGTGCAGTTTCATGCATGGATAATAGATTATGGAGAGAGAAGAATGTTGAAGGTGGAGTGTGGAGTGCAACCAGACCAGATCAGCTCACACCAGATCAGAATCCAGAAACAAGAAACCAGATCTTTTACATTTTACATTTCATTTGTTTCAATTTCCAATCCATGTCATTTCAATGAATGAAAGAATGAATGACAGTTCTCATAAACTCAATGAGAATAATAAAATAATAATATAATAATAACAGCAGTATAATTGTAAACATGATATGAGATATGAGATAATATGTCTAAGATACACGCACTACTTGAGACTTGAGTCTTGAGTCTTGAGCTTTTGCATCTATAAAATAACTAATAACTACGCCTAATTATCATTGCATACCGTATAATACAGAGTAAAGAATGTAGAAAAAGACCCCTACCTTCCCCTTCATTCTTGATTCTTCATTCTTCATTCTCATTTCAAAAAAAAAGAAAAAAGTCCTTGCTATATTTTATGTATTACTCGCGTGTACCTTTTTTGTCTACACTCTATAATATAATATATAATACTTGTCAATTCTCGATTCTCAGTACACACTCCACTCCACACTAGTCCAATAAAAAATACATCAATCAATGAGCTTAATATGTACATTGTACATACTCGTATTTTGTGCACAGGTATACCTCTAGCTTTTTATTAGCTTACCTCTCTATCCAGTTACAAGTTATATAATATAAAATATACAACACACCAACTCAAATAAAAAAACAAAACAAAAGAGTACAGTATACTATTGCGAGTATTGCGAATGTAAATATAAATATAAATATGAATAAAAGAATCATGTAGTGTAATGATCTTGGATCTTTTGGTTTGCTTTTAGTGTTTGGTCCTTTCGTCTTTCGTATTTCGTCCCTGAAACTACATTACTAATCACTAATCATCCAACGCAATGTACACTCGATACTCGATACTCGATGCTCAATACAAACTTTAATGCATTATAATATTATATTTTACATTGAATATTTACAAGTACATGATATTTTATATTGAATGGAATTGACTAGGTGACTTGTGATTATAATTGAGATTGAGATTGTGATTCGTCAAAGATCCCAGCTCCAAACTCAAAGCTCAAAGCTTGAAGGAGCAAACCTGAGCATTTTCAAAAAGGTATTTAATATCATTTCTAAATAATATACGACAGTATAAGTCCAAGTCCAAGTCAAAGATGATGATAATATTTACTATATAAGATATTTGAATATACATGAATACACAAATATGAAACGTATAGCAAAGCCATTGTTGTCATGAATGTTCCTGTGTACCATGTGTCGAGGATGGAGGATGGAGGATGTACAATGTACAATGTGCAAGGTAGGAGCACTGTTGTGCCTTGTTGATAGTTGTTACACTCACATGGCATTAACATGTCGTTGCATTTTCCCATCTAATATCATCATCAGCTCAGCTTTTCAGTCTACTGTCTACTGATCCAACGTTAGCATCTAACATTTAACATCTAGTGAAGTGTAGAGCCCAGAGCCTAGAGTCTAGAATCTACCATCTACAATCTACAGTCTAGAGTCCGTGCTGACTGGCTGGTGAGCTTAATAAGTTTCTGACTGGGACAGAAAGAGAGAAGCAGAGAGAGAGAGAGAGAGAGACTCACATACATTTACTCTTATAGTCAATACTCATTCACTCATTCACTTATAACTTGTACACTATACACCATACACTACACGTTCAACGTACAGAGTACAGAGCTCGGATGAGCCACTGAAAAACAGAGTAGAGAGTGATTCAGTACTGTGACGGCTTTCCAACACAACATAACATAATATAATAATATAATATAACATAACATAACAGAAGAGAAGAGAGACGGTGGAAAACGTGTGTGCAGACTAGTGAATAGAGAATAGAGACGGAGAGTGTGTAAAAGTGTGTAGAGAACATTCAACATACATAATACTTAGCAAAGTGTACAGTGTACAGTGATAATACTTTTGCAAGGTGGTAGGTAAATGCGGAGGATAAGCTCATCTCAGTCATCTTACTCCTTCAATCACGATCTGTTACACAAAGTGGATATATGTAGAAAGTAGAAACTACAAACTACAGAGACACACTAGATTAGTGAAGCTACAAACACAAACTGCACGTAGAATAAAACCCATTTATCTATCTAGCCATCCACATTCGACATCTACCTCGTGGAATCTGGGGAATCATGGTCATGGAGCTATCGATATCGATAACGAAAAGGATTTTCATGCGGATACAACAACATGCTGTGTAAAGTGTAAAGTATTCAAGTATAGTGGATAGTGTGTGTGCCAATCCAAATTCCGATACCAATACCGATTCCAAATCCCATTGTTTTTACTTTACATATTATTACAGTTCACACTTTATTTACAGTTTACAGTTTACAAGTTACAGTGATTTCGTGTGTCTATTTTATATCAATTTGTTTATTTTTACAAAAATAAATACGTGTGATACGATCCAGGTTTTTTTCTGTTCCCTCTTACATATTCTGCACAGTGTGCACTGTACAGTGTGAATGTTCACTAGATAGTAGTAGTAGTAGTTTCACCAGTAGCCAGTGGAGATTTTACATTGTACACATCAGTGATTAAATCAAAACTAAAACCAAAATCAAGTATCAAGTACATTTATCATCATCATCATTATACTTTAATTTCCAAGTAGAAATTAAAAAATAAGAATAAGAAAAAAGACAAAAGGAGAAGAAAAGGTTTTGTGATTGTCGTTGTCGTTTTGGTTGTGGTGTTATTCCTTGCGTAATCCAGATACAATAAATATCTGTACATACATGATACATGTGTGAAATGTGATATTTTTATATCGTGTTTGTCAATAATACTAAATTTATCATCCGTGATTACTGAACACAGTGGTTCTACATTTATGTATTTCTTATATAAATTATTGTGTAATATTAATGAGTTTCAAAATTCATCTATATATAACATTTGACTTATGATATAACTTGACTGATGATCACAGTTGACGCCTTATGTATTTAATTGACTACAAACTCCAAACTACAAAATACAAAATACAAACATTGTAAATTGTGAAGGAGCAGATACTTATGTCCTTATATATGATGTAATTTGAGTGAGTGAGTGAGCCAGTTCTGATCTGCTTGTGTGAATTCAATTCCCAAGATATCTAATATCTATTTACCCACAGGATTTTTTGGTTTTGGTTCGTCCAACCGTTGACAAAGTGAGATTTTAGATTTGAGAAGAGTGAAAAAGACAAAACAAAAAAAATACACAAGAAAAGACACGACTAAAAAAACTAAGTAAGAAAGAAGAAGCGCCCAAAAGTCACCGAATCAATAAGAGTGTACATGAGCATATATAATATATAATTTATATAGTATATCTACATGTATATATGTATAAAAGATCCGAGTATAAAGTGTAGAGAATGAAATGAACAAAAAATTCAGCTAATCATTAGATTAGATTGGATTGGATTGACATTGGCATTGGCATTGGCATTGAAAGAGTGTGAGAGTGAGTAGTGCCCTGGAGAAATATAAAATATAAAAGTGCTTTATAGACTCTATACTCTCCCGTGTATATTACGATATATAAATAAATATATAATATAATATAATATATATCGTACATACTACGTCAAGTGGGAACAACCACGATTTACCCATGTAAATCCACCCGTAAAGGTATTTCCTACTTTTAATATACATGTTATATAATATAATATAATATGCGTCCTTTTCGTCTTTTGTGCATGTCATTTTGTGACTTGTGACGAGGAAGAAAAAAGCAATATCTTTATACTTAATACTTTAGACTTTATACTGTATACACATGATTAACTACATAGATAAATATACCTGTAATAATTAGCTACAACGTTCGCCGTACTCCGTTCTCTTCATTTTTAACTTTACATCTCCCTCTCACATAGTCACATAGAAAAGTTTGTGTGAAGGATTAATTTCTCTGTATACAGAATATAAAATAGAATTCTCAACCTCCAAGATTATCCTATACATAAATAACAAAATGTCTATCTAGAATATAAAATATAGAATCTAGATTATACAGATATTTATGAAAAAATATAGAACAAATACTACGTATGCACCGTGATTACGATGATCATTACAAGTAGTAGAATAAGTCGGTTTGAGTCGGTAGTCCGTAATTGGTATCTGTATTTATCACTTGATCAGAAATCTGTCCGTTTCATGCAGTCACGCCACGTGATACACAATATACAGAACATGGTCTATATTTTATTTACACACTGACTTGTGAGTGCTGCACATCAACTATCAACCTACATGCTACATGCAACACACCACACACAACACGCTTGGACATAAAATATATAAAATATATAATAGACTCATAAACCATAGTCCAAAAGCCATCAACTATAGTCTATAGTCTATAGTTTACACAATAGTTTTGTTGCAATAATTACTCAAGTAATTTTTATTATTATTAGTATTAGTAAAATTATATTGATTATAGAATTTACAATGATAATAGTTTTACTTGACAAGTCATTCATAATTATACATTATAATATATTCCTGCATCCATTCATTTCATTCATTGATTCATTCATCGCCAAATTCATTAATTTGAATCAGGGATTATCTCTCTCAAGTCTAGAGTCTCGACCTCTACATAGTAAATGTATGATGCTCAGTACATATTTATATACGCATGTACTTGTAATAAATAATAATAAATACCCACGCAAAATTTGAGGCATTCGAATTCTAAGTATAGATGAAATGACAGTACATTTTACATGTTGAATTTTAAGTTTGGAGTTTGGAGCTCATGTTCATTGCGAATTACGAATTAAGATTTTACAATTACGACGGACGACTTACGACTTGAAAATTTTCAATTCCCCAAACACCAATCACCAATCCGATCAATGCTTGACAATGAGCAGTAGTTGATAGTAAAATGTAAAATACAAAATACATAAATACCAGTACATAAATATATAATGATACGAGATATAGGAATATACGATCAACGATAATAAACATGTGTAGTTTGTAGTGTGTAGAATGTAGACAATAATGATGATAATAATATTATGCATTTTCTACTTGATTGCACAACAATTATAATTATTATTGCCTTTTTATAGCTGGTGGAGGGAAACGGGAATAGAAATATAAATAGTTTTTTTAGTTTATGTATGTGTGTTTCTGTGTCGACTGTCGACACTCAAAATTCCAACTCCATTTCCAACTCCAACTTTAATTCCAATTCAAGAGTACAAGAGCCACACATAAACATTTAACATCACACATCACAGAATGTCCTACTGCTCATACTTCATACCTCATACTTCATGCCATTCTACTAGAAGTAAAGAGAAAATCTCAGTCTCAGTTTTACAGAGCAGTCAATCAAATCCGCCAACTTTGGACTACAAAAACATGCTAGATACTAGATTACTAGATGCATAATAAAAGTATGTGTAAAAGTCGCCAAAGCATTCATTCACATTATATATTATATCCAAGTTTTTTCCTGGTACTGTGCATTTAGTATGTATTTAGTACACAGCATACGAAGAATGAAGAGCAAGTGATAGTTGTGTGGTTTTAAAGTCTACAAGTCTCAAAGTTTTATGTCACACTCACACTCATGTCTTTTGTCTTTAGTCGGTACTTTTATTACAGTTTACGCAGATGATGGTTCTCTCGAGTCCCGTCTCTCATCTTATATATCTGTGTTCTCTGTCTTTCCAGTATGGGACGAGAAACGAGAACTAAAAACGAAAACGACAAGGACAAAGACAACGAAAATGGCAACGACAATGACAATGGCTAGGACTTTCATAAAGAACAATTTAAACTTTTACTCGTGATTTGAGCAGAAAACTACTCTCAGTCTCATTTACAGTGGTGAAATGTAGATTGTACATTTCATTTCACAATTCGGATCCCTGGTCACATTTTCATTCTGATTACGACTACGAGTCCGATTACTATTACTATTTACTATTGCTATTACATTCGGATTCTGGTTCTCCTTTTCAGATCTACTCATCTACTCATCTGCTTCTACTTTTGTTTTGTTACTAAATACTTTTCACTTGACTTGAAACACACAGCATATGTATGAAATTGAGCACACATGTGTTTACTTGATACTTGTATAAAGTGTACCAGAACAGAATAAGAACCAGAACAACCCGTCAAATAATTTGTCCACATATTTGCAACCACAACCAGAACTATAGATAGATGATAGATACATGGAGAATGAAGAATGGAGAAATATACATTTATTTGTACATGTATATATTATGTGTGTAGCATGTACTGTGGAACTGTGGAATATGAAATATGGAACCAACAAAGAGCTATTAACCAAGTTTGAGACTTGAAGTTTAGAGTTTAGAGCCATTTTGATGATTAGTTGAGTACACAGAGAAACCAATAAAATATGAACATTATGTGCTTGCTAAGTGTGTTTGTTGTTCCTGGCCTATTCTCTATTCTCTTCCCTCCTCTTCTCCTTTTGTCTCCTGTACTCTGTACTCTATTTGGAGTTTGGCTTTTTGAGTTGGAGCTTGGAGGTGTCTATTATTGACTGAATGATGTGTACAGCCAACAGAACATTAGCAATATCATAATAATAATATTAAGAATATTTTCATACGGTATGGAGTATTGAGCATTAGTATTATAAATTATCCCCATTCTCTACTCACTTATTCATTCTCCAACTCTTCAGAATACATCATACACATTCGAGGAATGCTGTTTACTCTATATTCTATATTCTATACTCTATACTCTGCATAATGTAATATATCATGAAATACTTACTGAATTATACACACTACAAACTACACACTCTGTGTAATTTACTGGATGTATTCAACTATATTATTATTATAGTTGGAATCCTGTGCATATTGCACAGCACAGTACACAGAACAGAACAGGCCAAACCAGACCATATTCTGTATTCTATACTCTGTACACTTCAATCTTCAATATAGTAATTGCCCATGCTAATTGTTTCTCGTTTCTCGGTTTACTCTTACTCCTTTCATCATTCTAAAAGTTCAGGTTGAACCGTGTCTGCTGATTTATATATTGTATATTACTCGCCGTTTTACTGTAGACTGTAGTGCTGTAGTGTACTCAAATGTAGATTGTGGATTGTGGAATGAATTCAACTTTTCTTCACTGCTTCATATCATGCTCCTTGCTAATAGAAAATAGATATTACCTTACGGTAATATTCTCTTTAGTATTTTTCATTCTACATTCTACATAATGTAATGTACACAGATGAAGACATACAGTAGAATGAAGAATGAGCACTCCTCAATTGCATTGCGATGGTATTGGAGAATGGAGTGGAGAGTGTAGAGATTTTAGAGTGTGCAGAATGTGTGAATTTGGAATTCACTGAATAAATTTGTTATTTGTTCCTTCCTTATTATGGCCGGAATGTATAATATAGTAGCATATCATCATCATACACTCACATACATACATACATGGATTTAATGTACATATAATGTGTACTCTCAACTCTCAATCCTCAGTTCTCAATTCTCAGCTCTGTACAATCTAGAATCTATTAGAAACTACAAGTAGATTGTAGATTGTAGGATTTTAGACACTAAATTTACTGATCTGAACAAAGAATGGCTATCTTTGTTCACTTATGTTTCTCCAACTTGCATCTGTGCATACAACCTACAACATTACAACCTACAGCACACGGCAGGCGGCATTAGATATATATTTGAGAGGGGAAATGGGAAATTCAGATTCAGAATCCAGAGCAAGTACATGTACTCGACATGACTCAAATACACCGTACACAAATATCCTACAGTAAACAACTGTTCAATACTCCAGACATAAAAGAATAATAATTGTGAGACTTGACGTGATTGGAGGAAGAAGAAAAACGAGGAGATAAAGAGGAAAAAAAAAGAAGGAGAAAAATAAGAGCAAGTAGAAAAAACAAAAGAGAAATACATTCTCAATTCTCATTTCACATAATACACTGTATGTACACTCCAAACTCCAAACTCCTTGTGCTATATAATCAAAAAGGTATACAATTTGCACATCCTCTTCCCGGCTTCTTTTAATAGGTAAACTATCTATCTATGTTTGTACAATGTGCATAATGCATATGAATGTATCCCCTCGTTTTTTTTTCTTTCACCCTATAATTCACTAACAAATCGTATGAAGTGAAGCATCACACAAGAAACACAAGAAACACAAGCCAGGATTGTAGATTGTAGATTGTAAAGTGTATGGACTATGGAGAATGGAGAATGGAGCAGGGAGAGTAATAATCATTGCAAAATTTATGCAGTCACTGTCGACTTGTATACATTGGAGGAAGAGCCGTTTCTCTTCTGTCTTTTATGTATTATGTAGATTGTACATTGTACATTGTACAAATGCTACATACGGACACACATGTACAATGTGCATGCAGTATGAGGCTGTTACACAGGATGGTGTGGTATGTTTGCCAGGTTGTTTCAACGTGCTTCTTTGCTCTCATATTGATTGATCTATTCCTTTTCCTTTTCTAGATTCTACATTCTAGGAGTATTTCTACTCGTTTTCCTATTAGTATTAGTATTAGAAGAAGGTGAATTCTACTATTCTATTATTCTAGATTTTAGAGGGGCATGTAGTATGTAGCATGTACTAACTGAAACTCTCTCTCTCTCTCAAACTGCTACCTATAAACTATACACTCCACACTCCGTACATATAAATACACCGACAAATACACTGGCAAATTTGGTACATGTGTGTACATATGGAACGAGTTCACCTGGACGGCGATGACGATGACGATGTCGAAGACAACTAGAGTTTACAGTTGTGTGTGTATCTGTGTATGCGTATTACCCGTCGAGGAGAGGACAACTAACAACTCAACTCAGCTCAACCAACCCTCGTCAAGTCAAGTCAAGTCAATTCAAGTTAAGTCAAGTCAAGTCAAGTCAAGTCGACTGAATTCAACTTCAAGTCCAAGTCCAAGCCGGTAGCAAGTATAGTGTACAATGTAGACTGTAGAAATATTACAGCTCGCAAGCCCGCAGCTAGTAATGGCAATAGTAATCGTAATAACAGGCGGAAAAACACTCTTCAAAAAACACACCATCAACCATCAAATCCAAATCCAAAAACAAATCCAAAACTAGATCCAGATCCAGATCCAGATCCAAATCCACGTGAATAGAGCAAGAAATTGGATACACGTATTGTTAAATGATACTGGATACTAGATACTGGTCTAGTTATCATGTGTGATGTGTTAGACTGACGAGCGGAGAGGAGGAAAGGAAAATAACAGTTGAGTGTAGTCCAGCTTCAGTTTGTGTGTTTAACAGAACAGGGAGAGGAGACGGACAAAGATACCGGCTGACTTAAGAGAAAAAGAGAGAGAAGGGCAATATTTATTGTTCGGATTCGAATTCGGATTCGGATATGCTCAATGCTCAACTTTATACAATATACTATGCACTCTACAATCTCCACACTAAACAAGTTTATAAAGATAAAGTTTGTATGAGACACTACGGGAAATCTCTAGTTTTTTTCCTATCTTTTCTCCATTTCCTATTACTTTTGACCCGACCAAATACCGAATACCAAATACCAAACTAAGCTATAAGCTATAAGCTCTGCTAAGCTAAACTAAGTCGGACGATCATCAGGAACATGAAGATATAGAATATAGAAGAAAGTAAGAGAGAGAAATAGAGAGACTTAAAGGAGACTCCATCCTCAATGCTCAATGCTCAATGCACTTCACTCTATACTTGATACAGCACAGAGCTCTGCCCCTGCTTACATTTGTATGTGTTATGTGTGTTGTGAGTTTCAGTGTACTGAACAAGTTTTCTCTCTTTTCCTGCCTTCCTTGTTTTCTCCAATAGTATTACAATAGCAAATAGGAAATAGTCTAGTATATCTCAACTGCCTTTATTACAAAGACTATAGAGCATGGAGAATAGGAGAATAGAATAGAATAAAGAGTGAAGAAGAAGAACTGACTACAACTACAACAACTGCTACAATAGAACTACAACTACAACTGGCTTAGCAAGTGGTAAATGTAATTTCATTACATGAACAGTGAACAGTGCTCTGCAGTTGAGCTCTTCAGTTCAGCTCCATTCAGTGCAACCACGTCCAGTCCAAGAAATAACATTGTGTACCTATACATTATATTATTATTAGGTATGAGATATATAATAATATATAATATATATAATTGTGTACACATAAAATCCATATGTGGATATCTGGATTAAAATCACATCATGGTCACTCGCTCCCTCATCCATCCACTCATTCAGTCACTCATTCATTCATTTATTTATTCTCGTCAGCCTCACTAGTTAATTGTCTTTTGTGATCAGCACATCATATTTTTGTTTTTTTTCCTTTTGTTCTAATCAGTGTTCAATGTTCACAGTGTTCACAGTGTTCAGTGCTCGCATCCTCTCTCTGCTCCAATAACTTTTTCCCCGTATCTATTTTACTTATTTTTTTTATTTATTCTTGTGACTTGTGACTGCTCTTGTGTGGATAGTGGATACTGGATACGGAATACGATTTACTCTCATCGCTCATTTTGTTTTGTTCATAGTTCATAGTGAAGTGAAATAGGAGAACAAGGATTGTATTTCCTAATACATAATACTCCATACTTAATAGGCTAAAAGATAAAATGTAGCAAAAGATATTAGAGTGATTTTAGTTGAATTGAGCTGTAATTCCAAGATTAAAACTCACAGAGCCTCGAGGAACCGAGAATCAAGATCAATCTCGAGCAGAGCAAACCAAACCATACCAAACCAAAGCAGTGAAAATAAAACTAAAAATCTGTTTGTGCCGTGGGTTTTCATTGGAATTCCTTTGTGTACATATAATATAAAAGTGTAGTTTGGATTTTGAATTGAAATTCTCCTCGTGTGTGCCCACACAGATGTTTTCATTTGGAATTTGGAGTCGGAGTCAGTGAAGGATTTTGGATATAATATACAATACACCGTATACAGGTATCTTGTTCCTTCTTCTACTTTCTACTTTCTACTTTCCACAAGCTGTATAGTGTACACTTGTGACTTGTGAGTAAACTGTGAAGTTGTGAATCTTGTTCTTCTCTCTAGTATCTAGTCTGTGGCTTTTGTGTACAGTGTACAGGATACAGGATTCACAAAATACAGGATACAGTGTACGTTTTCTACATGGGAAACAAGGAGACTGTGTTGCTGCACTTTATAGATTATAGATGGATAGATGGATACTTTTTTTCTCTGAGAAATCTTTCTTCCACCGACTTTCAAGTACAAAGTTGCAAAGTACAAGTACGTAGTTCATAGTTCATGGTTTCAAGTTTGGAGTCAAAAGTCAAAGGAGAGAAAAAAAAGAGAGAAAAGAGAAAATGTTGTTTTTACAACCAAGTTTACCCAAACCGATCTATCTCTCTATCTATCGATATACTATCAAATGTATATTTCTTATCCCACACAATCTGTAATGTATCTAGTATCTAGTTTAGAATCTAGAATCCAGATTCTAGAGTGTAGAGTATATTTTGACTACACAAATACTGAATTTTCCCATCTTATAAATCTATTCTGTCTATTTTATCCATGATCAATCCCACCACAAAACACATATCATAGGGTGAAAAAATAACTATACATGAAATGTAAAGCAGGTCACTTTTTGAAAAAAGTTGGATTATAAAAAATGAAAAATTATAAAAATTTCCCTCACCCACTTCCAAAAATAACTCTGACATGTTGTGAAAGAATATTAATAAAAATAATTATTAAAGCTCTATGCCAAAAGCCAAAAGGTAACACAAATAACATACAACAAGTTGTTTGTCTTTTGTTTGTAGAGGCTTTTGTTCTGTACTCGGTAGACAAAGTAGTTCAAGAAAATCAGTTAGAAATTATATTCACGATTGATACATGTACCTCTGTGTATTTTTGTCGTAGTGCTGGCAGAATTAATGTAGAATGTAGAATGTATACAAATAGGTTTCTCATTTGTATTATTGTTTTTTGTTCTCATCCATCGATACCTTTCCTTCAGCTCAGTTCAGTGTTGAGTGTTGAGTGCAATGATAATGAGCATTTTGTATTCGGAACAGACGATTAGAATTTAGAATGAATTGGAATCGAAATGAAATCCTAGATATTCTGTTATACATCTTTTATATTCTACATTTTATATTCTACTCAATAATCGATTCACGGATTTTCTGCCGGCAGGGATATTCTGCCGTGACATGTTCTGACGGCATGTTCTGACGATGACGTATTATGACGACGACATGTTCTGACGTTACAGGTCTGACGTCATCTCA
>JABASP010002861.1:0-17280 GCA_019776565.1 Sminthurinus signatus | reverse complement strand
ATAAAATTACAGAAAGGACATTCCACATGTGGATTTAAATCCCAGTTAAATTTTATTTTATTTTCAATCTCCCACATGAAAGACATATGAAATATGAAACAAATTAAAAATAAACGTAGTAAAAGTATTTTTATGAACTTTGGTTCAAAAATGAAAAATTACAAGTATTTTCACAAATCTGAAGCAAACTAAAGATTCTCTATTCTCAGTAAGTATTCCGTTCTTTTGCTAAGCATTTTCAGCTCACATGTTGATTTTTGATGTTTGAAAGCTCATAAAAAACTTGTGCAAAAAATTTTGGAGGAGGGTTGAAAAGCAAAGGGAATGAGAATGATTGATGATTGATTAGCGGATAGAAAAAGTTTAGGGAGGCGGTAAACTTTTTGGAGCAAATAAATAAAAGTTTTTTAACGCAAATCTCGTCTTGTTCGTTGTCTGTTGTCTGTTGTCTGCAATCAATTCACAATTCAAATTCACAGCTCATTGTTTTTTGTGTGTGTATCGGGTTGGTCAATTATCCTCTGTCCGCTGCCTGCCGGTGCAGAGAATCGCGTATCAAGTATTATAGATTTTGTAGAGTGTAGAGTGTGCTCTAATCTGTAATGTGATAAGACAGAACAGAGTGAGAAAAAAAGAAGAATATTTAATCGGCACAGACAAATGCAATAGCTAATCGATTAGACATAATAAACAAGATGGGAGGAAAGCTAAATCTTAAATATCAAATATATGTGAGGTGTGCTCGTAGCTCGTACTAATAACTAATATTCCATACTTTTGCTCCTATAATATTTTTTTTATTGTTTACAAAACTTGGTAGAAAAACTACAAACTATCCTTTGAACAAGTATTGATGTTTCATGTTGATATTCGTTCTTCCATTTCTTCAGTAAACAGCAAACAGTCAAAAGTCAAAAGTCAAGAGGAGAGCCAGAGGTCAGATTTAAGTGTGGAGAATACAAACGCTTGTGTTCATCTGCACCGATGGGTAATTTGTATCTGTAATTTACCATTGTATTTAGAATTTAGAGCATTCCCAATCCACAACGAGCACCGCGCAAACTGAACTGAGGAAGAAGAAAAAGAGCAATAATAATAATAATATTTCTTGTGAATTAACTGATTTTTGATCTCTGTCTGTTTTTTTGCACAATTTCCCCCCAGTTCAACCTTTTTCTTGCTCTACATAATATTTTTTCCTCATTTCTTTTCTTTTATACATAAGCTTTTTAGACATTGATAATCGAGAATCGAGAGTTGGGTTCAACTACAAAGAAAAGAAAAAAGACACTAAGCAGTAAACAGCAACATTCTAAATAGTAAATAGTGCATGTGTGTTGTGTGGAATTTAAAAGGTATAGAAAGATGAGGTTTTGAGTTTTGAGGAAAAAATAGGGGCGAATTTAATATTTTTGCCTGGAGCCGGACGATGGACAAGGGATAACTAGTGCCAATGCCAAAAGTTCATACACATATCATATATCATGCCGCTAATGATCACCTTGCCCCTTGCTCATCTTCTTTTTTCTTTCTTGTCTCTGGAGTCTGGAGTGTGAAGAAGCACAAACGTAGATATACAAAAGTTGTAAAATGGTAGTAAAATACAATAGGTATATTGTACATGGATTGTTGCTCGTTGTGAGTTTGTTAAAGTCAGGTGAGAATTTTAAAACCAATTAGAGAAAAATACTGTATTCTCCTCAGTGTTGCCCGCCCAAAGCTCATCCTCTCGTTTTATTTTCTTTTTCTTCTTTACTTTGGAATGGAAAGGCAGATCGAGTATAAAGTATCGAGTATCGACTATAGATTCATTTAAAATCCAAAATGACAAAGGTGAAAATGATACTTGTTTCCTACTTTTATACAATCTGTACTCATTTTGGCAGTAGTCAGTATAGTAAGTCAAAATCCTGTCACTTTTGTCTTTTGCGGGGAAAGTATCAACAAAATCAAATAACTCGATCGAAAGTGAGTATTTATTTTAGTACTAAGCAAAATTAACTAGTAATAGAGTAAACCGAGAGGAGGAGCTGTAACATTGTGTAATTTATGGGACAATTTCAATGCAGAACAAAGGACGAAGGAACAAGTCTTTTTGTTATTGCTAAATAAATAAAAAATAATTTAAATAAAAGTGAATGAAAGGGTGAAGAGCAAAAGTGAACTTGAGTAAATAGTAAATCGTTTGATACTTGGTAGTTGATACAATTAGATTTTCCGCCATTATCTACAACGATCTATAATCTAGTTTGCATTTTATTCATTATTCATTGTCAGTACAAAGTAAATAGTAAATACTAAATGCACAGAGCTTAGTTATTTCTTCGTTGTCAGATCATCAAGAATCAAGATGAAGATGAGGGATTTTCCTCAAATTTTAGGGTGCGGTATTAACTATTAACAAGCATTATTATATGTAATATGTAATACATGTACCAGAAAATCTCTATCTGCCGGTTCATTTTGTTGCTCATTCCGTCATTCTCCAATCTCTCTAGACTCTAGACAAATACGAATACCTGCATTCTGCATTCTTATTCATATTCATTTACATTTGTAGATACTGTGAAATTCCTACCCTTTTTTCTTCTCTTCTGGTCCCGAGTGTGTGTAGTGTGTAGGTATTTTATTGTGTAATAATTTGTAATTATTATTACCTATGTTTACATTTTACATTGGAAATTGGAAGGTCTCCTCTAATTCCTTTTCATTTTTGAAAAAACCTTCATCCTCATGTTTATCTTGCAAACAGACAACTTTTCTTCTTTCTTCTGTGCACACAGTTTAAATTTCAAATCATGCTTATTTATCATATTAGAAGTATTATGAATGTAAAATCTATGCATGGCAATTTGTACAGATAATTCGACAATGATTTGATAAAATAATAATTGTGATTTGGAGTGAAGGAATGAGTGGTTGAGAATTGAGCATTGGGCATTGAGCAGTAGTTGATACATAAAGTTGGTTTAGATGAATCAGATGAAATTACGATATGCAAATACTCTAATCTATAATTTCCTCTTATTTTGATGTTCAGATGTGTACAAATGTACAATATACAGTGTACAGTGTAACTGTGACTTTGTGATGATATGAGAGATGAAACTCCTTTCCTCTGTTTAGAATTCATCAACCTTTCAACTTTCAACTAATAACTACATTTCATACATTTTACTTGGGTATTTCATTGGAATTCCCTGTGAAAACAGAAAATATGTGTGGATTGTCAATAATTGTATATTATGTAATGTACACAAGTAATTTTGGTTTCTTCTGTAAATTAATCTTATCATTTTCCTCCATGTAAATATACAAGTCTCAATTTCCCCAATACAATAAAAAATAAAAACAAGTGTGTAGGGTTTGTATTATAGATACATAACACAGAGAGCTCCGAGTTATTTAACAATGTTTAAAGTTTCTCTCTCTCTCTCTCTGCTATTAAAAATCCCGTAATCCGTAATCAAATTTTATCAGCACTTGTATTTTGAGATTTGAGATTGAGCACTTTGTACTTTTTACTTTGTACTTTTTTACTTTTACTCAAACTTTGTATTTTGTACAGATAACTTTGCGTTCATAACTAAGTATTAAGTATTTTCCTCTTCAATTTCCTATACTTACTTGATGCAGTCCACAGTACTTTTTACTTTTTCTTTTATTCTAGTGGTATTCAAATTCTAGAGTGTAGATTGAAGATGGACCGAACGAAGACTACAGACTGTAGACTACACAGAAAGAGAGAGAGAAAATGCTTTCATCTTTCATTAGGCTGACAAGTAAAACCTCTTGTTCTCTGTCACGTTGAAAATTTACTAGTGAATTTCCATCCATTTTCATTTTTCATTCAGTCTCAAGACTCTAGTCTTTAGCTTTAAAATTTGAATGCTGGAGTGAATTTTGTCCATGTAAATATAAAATAAAATGTACGAGATCAAGTAAAAAGTAAAATATCAATATGTATCGTTCATCGTTCATCACTTGTGTTTTTGGTTTTGTGTGGTCGAATGTTGAATGCACTTTATCCACTTTGTACTTGTATTTTCGTTTTCGTGCATGTCGATGGAATATGACTGTCACTCGTTCTGTTTGTTTTGTTGTGTTTTTGCTTGCATGCTCTTTGACGAAATCCCACCAGAATCCTGATGAGAAATTTTTATGAAAAACAAAGCAGAGTTAGTCATAAACAGTCTCAGATGAGGTAACTTTTAACTTTTAACATGTGTAAACGTCTGTATTCTGTATTGTAACTGGTTCCTCATTCCTCATTCATGTCTAGACGCCAAACGTTTTAACTTTTAAATGTTAAACATTCCCTTGGACGCTGGACACAATTCTACATTTTACATTTTACGTAGCTTCCAGAATCCAGCTCCAAACTCTTTCCAGACTATGTTGCAGGTTGCAGGATACTTGCATTATTTTTTTCCCTTTGCTTCTGTACACTGTATTATGTATTCAAAAATGAATGTTGACTTGTGTCTTCTCTCCATTCCACTCCAGTATCATGTAAAGTACAGTTTGTTAATTTAGTTGTTACTGAATACTGAATTACTCGCTTCCCGTTATACGCTGAACCTTTTCCTGTAAGGAGACTTGAAACCTGAGACTTGTTCATTGTTCACTCATCTAAAAACATGATTCATTTCATTAGTGGTTTTGTTTAAAAAAACACGGATTTTTTTGTCTTTGTCTACCTTTGTTATTTTTTTTATGTGTATGAGGACAAGAAGTAAAAAGCCAAAGTCAAAGGGTTGCCCTCACTCACTCAGTTTTTCAGTCCAACTGCGGCAAAGACACACAGACAGAGACGGAAGCTCTAATTCTAATTGTAATGTAATGTAAATGTTGAAATGTACATCTATATTTTATATACCACAGAATTCGGATTCGAATGTAGTTGCTTTAATGTGAATGAGGAGGTGATTCAATCCCATCCAGACCGAATACCAAATACCGAATAGTAATTCCATTTTCATTTTTTAGAGAAGGAAAATTAAAAGGAAAAAAAAGTACAATGTACATGTGATATGTGATGTGCTTTTGCTCTCCTTGAGAAGAAGAAGGAATGAAGAGGATGAGAACAAGTGTTTTAAGTGGAAAAAATGACTTTTCTCTCTCTTTCCCAATTACCGCAGTGATGTAATCAGTGGCAGTGGTGTGTCCTGTCAAGTGACGAGCTGGAGAAAAAGTTCTACCCCTCACCTTTTCTCCTCTTCTCCTCCAGTTTTTCCATCTCTTTTCCCTATTTTTATACACTTATTCCTCAAATTCTCATTACTCTACTCTCTACTCAAAACTCACATGTTGAATGTTGAATGAAGCAAGATGAAAATGAAATATACAGTTTTAATTACTTTGTGAGTTTTCAGTTTTCAGTTTGAGCTTGGTTTAGTATAAAAGTCATCATGAACTTGAAAACAAAGATGAGGTTCAAAGATATGTGTAGAATGAAAAGGAAAAGGAAAAGAAAACGACGTACTTGAGCATTTTAACTACACCGCTCTTCTGCACTTTATATTCTACGTTTTATCTGGAATCTGGAGTTTGGAGGTTGTGGTCACAAAATTAGTTTTGAAAGTACCCAAAATCTCTGGATTTTCGTTTTTGGAATTTCCCCCAAAATCCAAAATGAGTTAAATATATTTTAGCTATTAAAACAATTCTATAAAAAACTATATAAAATCTAAAGCATTGAAAGAAAAAATAAAAAGAAAAGAAAAAGATTGAATTGTTACATGAATGTAGTGAATGTACATAAACGTCAAAGTCTAGAGTCGAGAGTCTGAAGTCTGGAGATTTCAGAGATAGAAAGATTTCTTTTGTACATTTCATATTGTGTTAGAAGTTTCTTGTAGCAGAAGCAGAATGTAAATGACACTGAACACTGACTGTGCGATGGACAATGGACATGACATGTAGAATGTTGAATGTTGAACAGATTAGCACGAGAACATACAACATACAATGGACCTCACAGCAAGAGACAAGAGACACAAGCAAACAAAACACCAAAACACCCACAGACTTTTCTTCAACTTTGACTTCATTTTAAACTTTTTCGTCTGATAATCTGATATCTGTAATCTTTATTCTGTCTTGTGTCTGCAAAAAGTAATATGGAAGACTTTCAATGTTCAAAAAGCATTGCATAAAATGAATTACTTTATTGAGAATACATGTAATAATTTTGTCTAGTTGATTTCAACACTTGTGTGATTTGTAATTTGTAATTTGTAACTAAAGCAGGAGCAAAGTGTAGATTTCATTATACACAACAAACAAATTTATTCCTCTGCTCATGTTGATGTTGATGCTGATGTTGTCAGTTTCATAGCATGCTCAATGTTCACCTTAGATTAGATGGATGAGTTTAATGGTAAATGGTAAATGGTAAGAAACAAGAAAGTGTCTGTTCACTGTTCAGCAAACAAAAAGTCAAATGGGAAGGTGTTCTGTCCCGCTGTGATCTTGTTTGTTTCGTTTACATTTAAATTTTAAATAGTAGCACCTCATCAAACATGAAACATGAAATGTACAATGTATACTTTATACTTTATTTTGTACATTGTACATTGTATAGCTAATGTAAAACTGAAAACAGCAGAAGCAAAAACAAAAGAGGGATCTGTCCACTTTCAATTTTGAATCCACAACTCTCAACTCTAAAATCTCAACCTTTAAAAACATCATCAAATAATATAATATATAAATGTTTGATCCTATAAAATATGAAATGGTTCATTCGGAAGAAAATCCTGCCTGTCCATCATCATCATCTTTTCTTTTTTTTTGCTTCTTTCATCATTTTGGATCCGGGGTTTTTAGATACAATTTACATTGTTAAAGGCGTTGAAATACTATGAACTGTAATCTGTAGTACAATAACTTCATGAACAAATGGTTTCACACTTGCAACTTTTATGTTTTATATAAATAATGAGTGTACTTTTTTTCTCGGGGTTCCTCAGTTTTTCCTTTTGTTTCTTGATTCTTGATCCTTGATCTTGTGTGATTTTCTGTGGTTGTATTTCAATTTATAATTTATAAAAAGTATTTTCCAAAATCATCCTTTCTCTCAACTATCAATTGCGTCATCTTTTCTGACATTTTGAACTTTTGAATTTCATGTTGTGAGGGTTTTGTATTTTTTAGTATCTTTTGGTTGAATAAAATTGAATATGGAAAGTCAAAAATTATGCATGCATCAATTCAGAATAATATGTATTTAGTCGGCACTCATCTACACAAGTACAAAGTACATGCTAAAAATTTACCAGCCTCCATTATTTATGTATTTATGATGAGAGGGATTAGTTTTGACTTTTGACTTTTAACTCATCTCATCCTGTAATCATCAACTTGATTTGAATAATTACAGACTTGTAAAATGTAAAATGTAGATCGAGAGTCCAAAGTGTTGGATTTATGTCTCTCTAGATTCTAGATGCTAGGCTACAGATTACAGATTACACACGATATTTACACATTGCGCATGTATAATGTTTAAGCATGTATTTTTCAAATTTAATACGCTCCCCATCTTCAATTCTATTTACTAAAATGCTACGTTTTTTCTTAGGGATTGAGGAAATTAATTAAAATTGTAATAACTAATAACAATTGAGAGAAGAACCCGACATCTAACATTTTGTTACATGTTGCATAATATTATCATACTTAAATTACCTACACGCGAAAAGTTGTCGATTAATTGTATGTATAAAGTAATTTCTGTTTTGTGTGCACAAGTTTAGGATTGAGGATGTTTTGTGCTTTGTACATTGTACATTGTACATATTTTAACAGCGTTTCTACCTGAATCTTTCATCTCTGATCTTTTAATGCAGAATGCAGAGTTACATTATACTAAAGTTCAAGATGCTTTTATCTTTTTGACATTTGAAATTCCCAAATTGCTCATCTTTTCGTAAATTCCGTTCATTCGCTTCATTTTCCTGTTACAGAAAAAATGTGCACTAGTTAAATTTCCTATAACTTTTTAACTGGAGCTGGTGCTGGAGAATGTCTCAATTTTCCTACTGACTACTGACACTTTCAAGTACAAACATCATGTAATCTGCAATTTATTATAGATCTGCTAGCTTTTTTCAAGTTGGACATTAATTTTTGGTAGTAAATAGAATAAAAATATTGAGCATTGAGCCCTTACGAATTACGAATTACGAATAGAAGGAAGAATGAGGAAGGGGCAATTAATTTATTGAAAGTGGTTCCAGTTTTTTTCTTTTATGAGTTTATGAGTTGAGAGTTGAGCGTAAGACAAGGACGATTATTTTGCTGTTTTGTTCTTCATTTTGATTATCTGTTGTGAGTGTGTTGTGTGCCGTTCACTTACAACTTACAACTTAGTCCATTTTATATTTTCTATCTCTTATCTGTGTTATGTCATAGATTCAAAATATAATTCATGGGATTAGTCTACTCTTGATTCTTGATCTGGATTCTGAATCATGTACTGGAAATTGACTTTGGTTAATAGTTAATAGTGATTGCTTTTCCATTTTCCATCGTCCATCGTTTATCTCCTTCCTTTGGTATTCCTGTGGTCATTTCATGAATGACTTACGGTTATGAGAGTTGATTCTTTCCTCACTAGTCACTAGACGAATATTAATCGTCTCATTAGAAGATTGAACATGATGCTAACATTTTTAAATGTTTTCATACTTCATACATAGTACATGAAAAATGAAAGGTTACTTTATTCGGATTCTCCACTCATATCGATTCATTCATTTTCAATGCTAAAGTGCTCTTTAAATGGCTCAACCAAAGCAATATTCTGCGTAGTTTGTAGTTGTAGTTTATATTGTCCATTGTTGTTCTATTTCATTTTATGGCCCATGTGGATTATGAATTAGGAATAACGTCTCAATTCTCAATTTCTCAATTATGAGGAAACACTAAACTCGGTAATAATTCAAAAGGAGAGAAAATAAAACTGAAACCATTTTGTGTTTTCCTCCTCGTTTATTTTCTCTGGAGGACGTTTTACTTTTTAAATTAGCACGTGTGTGAACTGTTGACTGTTGATACTTTGTTGCATAAACAGTAAATATGTTACCATTTGCATGCGATCCATGGAAAGATTACCCATAAAATACAAAATAAATGTAGATATAATGTCCAAACTTCAAAGTAATAACTGTTACGATTAAAATCACGGCAGTTGAATAAGATTCAAGATTATGGTCATGTACAGTTTTCTATTATTTTAATCCATATTTCAACCTTCTTTTAACTGTTTTCCAGATAAAAAAGTTCTGTAGGCAATTGGAATTTTAAATTTATCATGTCCATTGTCCATTGGGATCAAAAATCGTTAGGGGGAAAATGTGATTTTGGTTAAGCCCTACATCGTAAACCGTACTTTTTACACTGCAAAAGCATTCAAAAAATTCGCCTTGACACCTTGAATCTTGAATTGTTCTTTCAACAATTAACAATTAAGATACAAATTATCTTAATGGGAATATCACATGTATGAAGAATGAAGTAGCTGGTGAGAGCATTAGAATATTTGTGTAATCTGAAAACTGCCGACTCTGTCTTTTATATTGATAACATTATTGCTTATTGCTATACTTGCCAACTGACAACTGAAACCACAAACGACAAATGACATTTGGTTAATTGTCAATTAACAACACTCCACAACGCAGGGACTTTGACGCATATATACTAAACACTAAACACATTTAGATAAAACATGCCTAAAACACTCGTTTTTCCACGATTCAAATGTTAGCCGTCAAAATTAATCTGTCGTTGTGGTAGGTATTTAAGATAAATTCGGCATTCAATATTTAATAAAAGTAAATGGCATCACATTAGAAACATGAAAAACTCTGGAATATTTTAAATCTAGAAAAAAAACATTCAAAACTAATCTATTCTCAGTTTTATTTTTCACCTTTGTATTTTGTACTTTGTACGGTTTGCATGATGCGTATTGCTTATTGCTAAAGTTTCTACTATTGTAATTGAGAGTTGTGAATTCTGGAGGGTCTGTTGTCTGGATTCTGGATCTGATGAGATGGCTAACTTTTGTTTTTGTAATTTTATATTTTACAGTAATTGATAATTCCTATTCTTTGCAGTTCCATTTTTGTTCTTGATGATGGTATTTGGTATTCTAAGGAAAGAGTGTGGAATTATAGAGTCCAGTATTCAGAATTGAGCATTGAGATTTGAGATAGTCCAGTACCCAGTCTCCAGTATTATAAATAACAGATAAGCAAAGAGAAAAGAGGAAAGAAATCCAAAGTTTCTAGTTTCTATTTTCTACGTTTCCCTTAATTCCAATAATCCACTTTATCTTATTGAATTAGGTAATCGGCTCCAGTTTTTCCCTTTTGAAGGAAAAATGAGGAAAGGAGTTACTTGATCCAACATCCAACATCCAAAATCCATCCAAAGCCAAAGGGAATGATTACAGATTAGGCACAGGGCATACATGTACTTACGCTGTACCTGTATTATGTATAATGTGTAAGTATTGGGATTGGTTTGGGGTGAAAATTCTGTGAATTTTGGATTTTAGAGTAAATTGTCATTGTACACAGCACGAGATACACGAGATATACCTTGAGGCTTCAAGTGTACAGATAATAATACAACTTTACTTTACTTTTTGTTTGGACTCACCTTGATCTTCCTGTGTTTGCTCTTGTAAATGAGTATTGAGTATTGAGCATCTTTCATTTTTATCCGCAGGGCTGTGAATTTCAAAGTCTCCAGACAAAAATAAAACTAAAGCTTCCAGCTACACTCAAAACTCAAAACAGTTCCAAACTCCAAAACACAATACAATACAATACAATACAATACAATAATAGAAATAATGACAGACTGCGCTGATCCTCCGTCGTCCATATTATTTTATTGCAATCCGGTGTTTATCCAATTGAACAAGTTGAACTGAATACATACAAAATGGAAATTGTAAATTGTACACTGGACGCTATACAATTTACAATATTCAATACTCAACTCTTTTCAAAATCCTGGATTTTCAATAATCTATCCACATGTAGAATCTATAGATTCTATAGAATAATCCTCAATTTCCTATTCTTGAGCAAGAAGAAGAATCAATTTTCCATTTCCATTTCCCATGAGTACATCTGTAATCTGTAATTTGTAAAATGTGTAACTATGTAATAGATGGCTTTGTCAATGGGTAATTGCACATTACACTGACAACTCAGAGACCACGGAACGGACCACCGTCATTTCTCTTTATTTCTCTCTCTCTTCCGTTTTGTGTGGATTGTGGATTGCATGTGCAAGGTAAAAGGTAAAAGGTGATCCAATACAAATCCACATCCAAATCCGAGTGATTTTAGCCGTATTAAATTAAATGTTGGGCTAGTCTCAATTTTCAATGTGAATTCACTTTGTCGATTGTCGATTGTCGATGTAGATCCTTTGTGAAGCTGAGTATTGAGCATTGAGCATTTACAGTGCATTTACAGTGAGCATGAAATGATTTGTATCATTATTGTTATTAGGCATTACACACTCCTCTACTCTTCTTTTGTTCATCTTCCTCCAAAATGCAGCTTGAATTGGAAAAATGAAGCGGAAGAACCGAGTCTGTAATCACAAATTAGAACAATCCAAAAGCCCGACCAAATCAAAGTAATCTTTTCAATTGAATTGAATTTAGTGGTGACCACACGCGATTTCGGATTTAGAATGTAAACTCTAAACTGTAGACTGTAGACTGTAGATTTGCTCTTACTTAAAAGGATCCGTTTCCTCTGATACAGAGCTCATTATTGTGGTGAATTTTGTAAATGTAATTTTGAGAGGATTCTGGAATCAGATTTTCTGCAGAGATGTGGTTCCTTGATAATTTTATAGCTTTAAGCAGTAGCAGCAATAATATTTTATTCTTCCTATTTTTCATCTTTACCTTGTCTACTGAAAGTGAAGCCAAACAGATCTCAAAAGGTAAAAAAGCTTCTTTTTTTTTTTTTTTTTTTTAGAAATCAAAGCATTTTGTGTATGCATTTTTTGAACATTGAAAGCTTTGAAAGGTCTATTAATCAAAAATCAAAAAAATCAAGAAAAACTTAAAATAATTTTATTGTTGTATATTTTTGAAAGAGGGTGTGCGGAAAAGTGAGAGAAATGTAACTCGGAACCTAAATCGTACCTTAAATGTTGGACAACCACACAATAATAATTGTGAGATGGGTGATCGTCTTTATGATGCCCGTAGAATTGCGGCGTTTCAAGAATGCTCTCTCATTTTCAAGCCTATTCTTGACAAGGAAAAAATGGATGAGAATAATAATTCTACCATGAATTTGCAAGACATTTCCAAAAATCTTGTAAAGAATCAAATCCAGAATCAGAATCAAAATCATAGTCAAAATCCATATCAGTCCTTAAAATTCAACATGAGTAACATTGATGAGACGTTGAATAATTTTGTGGAGGATTTGTCTAAAACAATCCTTTCCAAACTCAATTCCAGCCAGATCCAACAGCTCTTGTCGAGTGGATTTCGAAAACCAAGGATTTTTCCAGTAATATTAATTTTCTAACCTGAACAATTAGCACCGACTATTTTCTATTTTTTATTCCACCTGATTTTAATTCTGGTTTCTGGTTTCTGATTTGTAGTGTATGATGGCGTGTATGCTACACAAATTGAAATTTGTGGATGAGACGGGGAGGACGAATGAGACTGTGATTGTGGAGCAATCAATCTCATTCAAAAATTCAACCCTGACACCAGAGACGACCAAAAGTATTATTGGAAAATGTTATGACCACACCAATTTCAATGGGACTCACATTGGTAAAAATGGAGAGGAAAAAATTAATTTGGGTACGAACATTTCTGAAAAAAGCTATGAGTAATTAAAATATTAAATACTCATTGACCTTTATGCTTTTTTTTACTGCTTCTCATTTCACCTCCTTTTTTGTGTGCAGATTTCAGCGTTCCCGTTTTCAGCTCAAACAGTTGTAGAGTTGTCACAGGATTTGCATTGTGTTTGGGGATGAGTGCCTACGAACACTGTAAAAATTCTACTACTCCGATCTCTTCATAATTCGTAATTCGTAATTTGAGCTGGAACCCGCTTACACACAGGACACAACACGACTCTGGAAAATGGAATTTGAACTAAAGATAATTTTTAGTTGTAATTTTATGATTTGAATTTGAATTTTGAATAAAATCATTCAATTCAAAAATCTACTGTATTTACTTTTTTTATGTAATAATTGGATAAAAAATGAGGTTTTCTGGAATCTGGATTCTGGAGAATTCCAATAATATTATTTTCAAATCTCAGAACCTCAAAAAATAAAATTATGTCTACCTTTTTGAAAGCATGTAACATGTAACGAATGATATTGAAGATTGAAGATTAAGTGATTTAATTATTTCTCTCTACACAATAACAAGAATATAGTTGTTTAGCATATTACAAATTACATGAGATGTTTTTCATTCTAAAACACTCAAAACTCAAACACTGTTTGATTGGATATTGATATTGGGTTCTGAATTGTGAATTGTGAATGAACTGATTGAGAATGGAGAGCTGAGAGTTGAAAAACCAATTAAATATTATTTCTTGTTTACATATTGCTAAAACTTTGAGATTTGAGAAGGAGAAGAAAAGCTTTTTATTATTATCAGTTATCAGTAACTGGATGCGTCGTTTGTTGTGCATTTTGTGCACAATTGTTCAACCCTTGTAAATTGTTAGTTGTAATGCATTCAATGTACAATGTGCATAAGATGTAAGATGTAAGATGCAGTTGTTTCCTGTAGGCATCGAGAACCGGCTACCTGTACGTCGTACAATGTACAATGTACAATAATATATAATATGTATAAAACTTGTCCCTCTGCTCTGTTGAAAAGAAGAAACAGAATGCTCATCATCTTTTGATCTTCTTCATTTACGTCTTGTTGATTGTTGATGTACTTCAATCTTCAATCTTGACTCTTGACGCTTGACTTTTCAGAAAGTTGATGCAGTCCATCGTTCATTGTCCATTGACGACTGAAGATTACAACACCAGCAGGATCAGATTCAGTTTTAGTTTCATTTGCACCATTTATAGATTAAGTACACAAAGAATATATACCGGACTCATTTCTCTATTTCTGCTCATATAAATTTCAAAAGTATCCAAAATCCGTAACAGTTTTAAAAAAAAGCCTTTCAGTGAATGTGTACAGTGTGCAGTGTGCAGTGAATAAATAGTGGACAGATTTAGTAGTAAAGTCGAAATTTACAGCTAAAAGTCGAAGGTGGCAGTTTATTCGTGAGAGATTATGACATAAGTCAATTGTACAAGAGAAATCCAGCGAATTAGTATTAAAGTTAACCACAAAGGAAGTTTAAGCGACAATGTCAACTCTGTCTCTCGCCAAGTTTCAAAACTCAAGTGGTGTAAATCATCAGACTATGAATTCCTATTCAAATAAATATCAACACCATCAAAATTCACCACCATCCAATTTTGGTTATTACTACTACTCCAAGGATTCTTTTGATGAAACGACGAATTGTAATTTTTACAATAATAGTTTTACAAATCCTAGTAAAACTTGTCAACTCTTCTCAGTAGACCCAACGTCAATAGATAGTAAAAATAATAATAATAGTATTGAGTATTTTGACACTTTGAGTAATTATGGATATTCTACGTCCAGTCCAAGTATCTCAAGTAGTCGTTGTAGTAGTACTGCCTCCTCCATTTCTCCAGCACCTTCATTTTCTCCACATTCCCAGTCACACTTTCAGTCTTTTTCAAAGCCTGGTGATTTCTCTCCCAGTCATTTTCAAACTGGTGCTATTGATAATAATATCAATAATGATAATAATAATAATTATTACAACAGCTACAGTAAGGAAATGGACATGTCAAAATACAATGATGAAAGAGATTTTATTGAATTTGAACGAGTTATGCACGAGGGAATGAAATATCAAAATCAAAATCAATTTCAATATCAGTATCAACATCAAGAGGATGAGGATAAAAGAGTGAAAAAGAGTCACAGTCAAGTTATTTTAAAAGAAGGAAAAGAAAAAGAAGAAACGAGTCGTGGTAAATATAATAATAATAATAATATTAATACTAATAATTATCAAAGTCTGTCAACTTGTGGCTATGAGTGGCAAGTTGAGGAGTCGGTCACTTCTAAAAATACTAGTACTAATCACACCAGTGTCATTGTTGAAGATGTTGAAGATGTTGTGTGTGCTGGTGCTGCTGCTGGTCGAGGTAGTAATAATAATAATGATGATTGTCATTCTCACTTGAGCTCGAGTGAGAAAAGAGCAACTACCGGTTCTGATGTTGATTCTCATGTGAATGTGACAACTATTCCAAATCCTACACGAGTCAGACCCATGAAAATAAAAGGAAAAGTTTCCAAGTGTACAAAAACAGCATCATCTTCATCCTCGTTAAAGACTTCTTCTTCTACATCATTAAATGTACTGGCCAGCAGCAACAACAATCAGGAGCCAACGAGTAATTTAACAGTAAAACAAAGAGTGAATGTTAATGAATCGGAAAGTGAGTTGACAAATGTTGTGACAAAAATTGACTCGTCGTC
Source organism: Sminthurinus signatus (assembly GCA_019776565.1). NCBI lineage: Eukaryota > Metazoa > Arthropoda > Collembola > Symphypleona > Katiannidae > Sminthurinus > Sminthurinus signatus. The sequence continues at coordinate 1,649 of JABASP010002861.1, read as the reverse complement.
GTCCTTATTGTCCTCCTCTCATGTCAAAAATAATACAAAAACAAAATGTAAAACCAAAACTAATCAAGACACTTTGAATTCCAATTCCAACTCCAATTCCACTTTGACTTTGACGTCAAGTCCAACTAAAAAAGGGAAAAAACGTGGTGGTCGAACGGTGAGGAATCAATTAACAATTAACAACCAATGTTTTTTTATTGTCTTGTTCCTTTAGACTTTAGATAAAAATAAGACTCATACTGAATAATAAAAAAATAAAAAAGTAAAAACAGATAGTAGTTTTTAATTAAACTTTTGTAACTGTAGGCAAATCCCCTGTTGAAAAAGAAGCGGCGAGTTGATGCGAATGCCAGAGAACGCCAACGGATGTACACTCTCAATGCTGCCTTTCAACGCCTCCGAGCCGTCCTTCCAAGTTGTCAAAGTCGACAGTTGTCTAAATTTGAGTGTCTTCACATGGCTCAATCCTACATTTCTGCATTAGCCGAATTGATGCACTAAAAAAACTAAAATACTTACTTTTAATAATTATTTATATTATACTTTTATCATTATTTGACAAGATATTCGCATTTCGTATTATTCAAGTTTCAAGTTCCACAACTTTAATATTTAATATATTACAATGAATAATAAATCATAAATATTTATTTGTTTTTTTACAAGAAAATCAAATTACAAATTACTCTCAAGTTGATGCTCAACAAAAAGGATTTGTAATTTGTAGCACTTTGCTCTTTCAAGTATATGCTTTACGGCATTTTGCATTTCCTATTTTCCCCTCGATTAAAAATATGTACAAATTGTCCTCAGACGGCATATTATTATTATTTTTGTGTAAAGAAAGAAAAAGCTTGTGCACTTTGAAAATCAAGAGTCTTTTGTGACTTGTGAATGAAACTATCAAACTATAACAAATAACAATGTATTTTGTATTGTATCAACTCAGAGTTGGAAACTGTCAATGATAATTGACTTTTGTATTTTGTATTTACTCTACAAAACAGTCCAAAGGCCAATTGACATGAGAGGAGATGAGATGAGTATAAACTCGTTGTTCATGTTGACTGTTGACGTTTATGTTCTTGTCTCTTAACTTGCTCTACAAACTACAAACTCATCAGCAAGAGAAAAGGAGATGCTTTTGACTTTTGACGCTTTGGATTCTGATTCTAATTAAATTACTCACTCACTGTAGCACAAAATATTGACATTTTTTTTAAATTGATTGGGACAAGTTGGAAATGAAATTGTTAGTTTTCTATTTCTATTTTCTACATTCTACCTCGTCTCACTTTTTCCATCTTATTTATATAATATTACGTATGTCTCATACTTTTTCATTTAAATTATCAGCTTTTTACTTTTTATGTAGTCGGAAAATTGTTTGTTTTTTATTTTGTATTTACTAGTTTTATTTATTGCTGGCTACTTACAGACTTACAGAAATACAGAAATAATTATTATGAAGCAAAAGAGTAATCATCAGCTCTGTAGATTTTCGATTCAACAAATAGAAATGAGTTAAATGACCCCAGGTCACAAAAGTTATAGGAAAGAAGTCAAAGATGAGAGTAGTATTAAAAAATCGACCTTACTTTTTTCTCAACTCTGAGTACAATGTCTGTTCTGTTTTGTGTCAGACTTTA
>JABASP010002860.1:0-17283 GCA_019776565.1 Sminthurinus signatus | reverse complement strand
TTTATTTTTGATCCTGGGAATTGGAACAGGAGTTTTTAGAAACTTTTACATAATATTGAATAATATTGTACAATAAGGAATTCACCTAAATCCTGAATTGTGACTTTGACTTTGGCGAAACTACATGTGAACAGTGAACAGTGGATAAATAATAAATAATAGAAAATAAATAGTGAATATATATCAGCAAATAAATCCGTCGTTAAAACGAGTCCTGAAACAAAATCCTTTGATCCTTTGTGAATCTTGAGTCTTGAGAGGAAAACTTGTGAATTTGAAAATTGTTTACAAACTTCAGGAGAAAACTAAACTGTGTACAAAGTACAAAGTACAAAGCACAGTTTAAAGAATACCAAGTACAGGGTACACAGTGCACTGACATTCAAAGAGGAAAGAGTGAAAAGTTGAGACGAAACAAAAAAGAAGAGAAGACTCAATATTCAATACTCAATTCTCAATTCTCAATACGTTTTAAAAGAACACAAGAACACAACAAGACAAAAGCAAAGGCAAAAGGAATTTCATTATTGAAAAAGTACAAAAGGAAGAAAAGGAAAAGATAAATATTAAATACTCTAAGCATTTTTCTTTTTTATTTCAACTTGACATCGATTACATCGATCAGCGACAAAAGATTCTATAATCTTGAATTTTTTTTCAGTTTAAAATTCAAGACTCTGATTCATTTAAATACTTCGGACCTTGGAATTGAGTAGTAATGCCAAAAAACTCTAGTTAAAAGTCTACCTGTTTTAAGAATACAAAGGGAATTCATAAATCTTGCATGAAACAAAAAAAACAGTGCTAAAAACCTACCAGAAAAAAACCAAGTGACTAAAAATTATTTCTGTCAGTGTAAAAGTTGAACGCCGTTTTACAATTTTGAACACATTTTACATAGACTCTTCATATAGTTTCTCTTTTGCTGTGAAGTTGCATGTTCTAAAAATTCATACGACACATGTAAAAGTGAAAAAAAATCCCTGGAAAACGAAGGAATTAATGGCAAGCATAAATATTGACATTTACACACATTTACATTGACTGTTTACTGTTTATAGTTTATTTACTGTGGTTAACCAACCTCTTGTTTCTCCCATATATTTCATTCACATGCGTCTCATTTGTGCATACCTTTTGTATGAAAAGTAGTACAAAATACAAATTTACGTGTGTAAAACTCACTGCTGTACTTATAAAACAGGAGGATGATAATTAAGAGTTGTATAGGGAAAACAGAGGATACATAATAAGCTCACAATTCCCTTTTTATGCAAGGAAAATGTCAAACAAGTGAAACTACAATACAAAATACATTATACACCACAGAAGAAAAGAGAAAAGAGAAGAGGATCATAAAACATGCAGATAAAACTCATCACGGCTCTTCTTTCTTCTACATTTTGTACATACATTTTGTAGTTACAACATAATAATATTCTGTATATTCTGTACAAAACACACTGTTATTTCATACGCATAGAAAACTTTAAGCTCTGAGCCAACTTTTAATTTTATTACCGTGTGTCATCAGTCATCAACATCAAAACCCTATACAAACTAGAGCTACAACTACAAATACAACTATAGAGGAAAATGAGAAATAGAATGACTGAGACCCTTGATAAATTTAGTAGTCCGTTCCACTCATTTGGAATCAATTGAAGAGAAGGTGAAGAGAAGAAGAACAAGAAGAGCAAAAAGTGTTCCCTGTTTAGAGTTTAGAGTTTAGAGTTTGGTTGTTGTGTGTTGCGGTGTGGTTTGTTTGGTGTGGGTTGATGAACAAACAAGAGAAGTCGGTAAAATATAAAATAGCAAGCACAAAACACAGCACAAGAGACAAGAAAGAGCACCCTGAAATTCACAATGATGATCATGTTGATTTCGATGGAACTGAATAGTGAAATGAATAGCGAATGAAATGACAAACTGACTGTTTCAAAACCACTTAATTATATTTAAACATTTGTGTCTCCATCACCCCAAAAACTATTACAAACTGTGGTGACTCCTAAATTGAACATTGTAAATGGGAAATTGAATGTGGAGAATATGTGGATACAATGTTCAATACCTCAGTTTGAACAGTACATGATACACTCTAACATTTACATAACATAACACTACATGAGGATCAAGTTGGTGTGAAAACTAACAAGTATACAAAGACAAAATACAAAATACTCTGCAAATTTCATTCTTGATACTCTCTTTCCAAAGCCGATATTTTGTGTACATTTTACATTCTACAGAATTGCATACAAAATATTAAGTATTAAATATTACATGTTACATGTGCAAGTTTCGTTGGTCGTTGGTCGTTAAGTCGCTGGTCGCTGGATATTTTCAATTACATTCACAAGTGTACACAAAGTATCTGTACTGAGGTGACATTGCAAATTGTGGATTGTGGATTGTGGACTTTGTGCAAATTTATTACTCTGTGAGTTTAAGTTGCCCTTGTTCATTGACTATCGCCCGTTTCACCTTTCCTACTCATTTTCAATTGTCCATTATCCATAAATCATAAAAATAAAATCCTTAGTGTGAACAAAGCCTCACAACTCAAAACTCAATTCACAACATCACAGCTCGTGTATCGTGTACAAATAGCAAGATTGTAGTTTTAAGATTTTAGTTTTATTCCTAGAACATAATATGTAAAGTGTACATTTTACTTAGGATTCAGAGAAAAAAGCGGAAAAGTTACGTCAAGAATCAAGAATCAAGAGTCAAGAGTCAAGAACTCAGTCAGACTAGACCAAAATCTAATCAGTGTAAAAGTAACCCAATTAAATTTTAACTTGAAAAGCGTTTACTAGTTAAAGAAGACGAGGAGAAGAGACGAGACAGGAAAAAGTAGAGCAGGAAATTTAAATTTAAACTTTTTTTTTTAGAAAATATCCAGAATCGAGAATCGATCGTTAAGAAAATATACTTGAAGCTCCAAACTTTTGAATCTAAAGTCTAGACTCAGTCAAGAGTCAAGAGAACTGAAAAAAAATTAGTGTAAGATCCCGCTGACTATTCAAAGAAAAAACAAGGCTATTAAACAAGTTTTCACAACAAAATTAAACTACATTTTCCCACTGAATACTGAATTCGCTGAAATAATACGAGAAATAAATTATGAAGTAGCAGATGATGTACGATCACTTTTACCGAATATCCACCACGGACAAACTGTTGAATGTGGTGCACTATTTTCACCCATTTTAGTTAATCGGCGTCCAATTATTGCATACGAATAAAAAATCTGAAGTAATTTTATTTAAAATTCCTTCCTCTAAAATTCACTCTAATCTTGTGTCAGTTTGAAACCTGTTTTGATTTTATTCAAAAAATAACCTTAGGTTTTTCAAACTACAAACTATTAATGAATATCAAGATGGAAATTTGAAAGTAGGTTAATCATTAATCCTCAGATTAAAATTGTGGAATTATTGTTCTATTTTAGATCTTCTATCTTGTATCTTGTACTGATATTTATTCAGCATTCAAGTTTCAACTTGACTTAATATTTACATTTATCTTCTGCTTATTCCTAATTCGTATGTATAAACTTGCAAATTCAGTTTATCCAACACCCAACACCCAGCGCCAATGATATAAATATAAATAGGAAGTTTACAGAGAAAATAGAACAGTGAAACAGAACGAAACTTTGTTGAGTGAAAGTTTACTAATACGCGTAATCTTGATGGTGGAAATAGCGAAATAGTTCTTGGATTTTGAGACAACAAAACCAAACCAAACAAAACAAAATAAAGTGAGATACGGATTCAAATTGTGTTAGTTTGTAATAAGAAAGTAACAAGTGGAATTTCTAATCTCTTTTGACCCTGAAAATTTACTCTCTCCAAAGCTTTAAGAATAAAATTAAAAGAGGTTCATCTTCATCTTGACGAGATTGTCATCATTTTAATTTTAATAATTTTAGCCGCATAATTGATAATTGACAAGCACTTTGTTTAAAAATATTGTTATAAACTAGCTCTTCATCGACTTGTTTTCTATCGACAATCGACAATCAACAATCAACAATTGACATCCTTTCTCCATGAAGCACAAAAGTCTCGGCTTGATGAAAACTTCATAAAAATTAGGTAAGTTGTTCCTTCACCTTCTTTTCGTATTTTGTCTTTTCCATTTTCCAGTGTATTTTGTATTTTAGATTTACTTTTGATGATATTAATATGTTAAATAGTTTATCTACAAGATAATTACATTTCAGAAATCCTTGGCAATTTTATTTTGTGTAAGGAATATTTATAAAGAAATTATAAAAGTAGGATAAAGATATTATCATGACACAATTCACAATGACATTAAAGCCATTGTCAGTTGTCAGCTCATAAATATCACAAACATCATTTACTTGTTGCTTTTACATTTTCTTTTTCCGTGGAACTGAAAAAGGAAGCGGAAAAAGTTCAAGCCGCGGCTAATTAGAATTAGAATTAGTAATTACCCTTTGTGAAATTAGCAATTAAAATTCCAGCCCAAAGTTCCACTCGGAAACCTCAACTCAATTTCTGTTTAGCGAGTTCCAGCCGTTGGTAGAATTTCCCTGGAATTTCAATTCCACTTCAGCTCTTCAGCCAAAGCTCAAATTAAAGAACGAACGACAGGTCACTGCAACATAAAAACACTAATGTTGACGTTGATGTTGTATTTTGCATGTAAATAATTTATTTTATAAAACTTTATCATAGTCAAGCTTCAAGATTCAAGACTCAGGATAGAAACTTTTCATAATTTTATAATGTGGGTTCTGGATTAAATTTAGATGAAATTGACTAGGAAAATGTTTCGTAACCTTCGTTTCATTTTAGATGCTACAATGCTACATGCAAGTCAAGAATGTACTTTCCATTCTAATTTTTGTTTTGGATGCAAACGACGGGAGATGAGAGTTGAGAATCAAGAGATGAGAGAAAAGATGGGAGCTGTGGAAAAACTTTGACTCTAGAGACAATTTCCTTATTTCACAGAACTCGGAACTCATCTTGAGTCAAAACTCGTACTTTTCCAGTTTTCAGTTCCAGCGTCTTTTCACTTCCTCTTTTCTCTCTCGTTCCTTTTATTCACTCCAAATTTTAAACTCTACTCAACGTTCAACGCAACGACGACTGAAGAATGAAGAAAATGAACATGGAATATAAAATGTAAAAATATACTAGGAAAAATTGGTAAAGACTCCAAACTCCAAACTCCAGAGTCAAAAGAGTCAAGATTTGACAAGGTCAAATTTTAAAGTTTATTTCAATGTGCAACCTCTGAATTCTAATTTGAGATCTGTGATGTAAAATGTACAAAAATTCTAAATGCAAATTATGAATCTCAGCTTCAAGACTGGGGAAATGGGAGTTTTCGAATTTTCCTTGAGTCTCAAGTCTCAAATTTTGAATTTTGAATGTGGAACTTTGAATTTTCCATTCATTTGCTCATTGTGAACTTTTCACGTCATAAAAAATACAAAATTATTTGTTACAGCATATTTGACTATTTTTCGTCGCCTTTCTCAGCAGTTTTGTGTTCCATTTCCAATTTCTAATTTATTTTTTCTAGAAAAAACTTGGAATTTTAAAGTTTGGGGCTGAACTCAAAAATACAATTTAATCTTCCGGGAAATTTGTGAATGTTTAATGTTTAAATGTTTCTACGAGAAAATACAATATATGAAAAGCTTTTGGTTGTGGTTTTTAATCGTGATGGCGAGAGTTTTAATGTCACTTTGGATTGAAAAAGATACAAAAAACAAGTTACAAGAGAAAGCAATTTGGTTCAGTTCTCATTTGCACTTTGAAATATTTGTACGAGTTGGTTTGGTTTGGTTTGGAGTTTGGAGTTTGGCCGCGAGCAATTGAATTTACTTTGATTTAAATGAATTTTTCATGTCCCTTTTTGTTCCACATATCGTTTCGTAAATTGTAAATCGTAAAGAGTCCGTAGGCCATAGAGATAAATGATAAATGACAAATGAGAGTTTGTATGTAGATCTGTTTTATTTTATTGTATTCTCCATTCTCCATCGGCATTGTGTTTTCTGAATCCAAATCCGAATCCGAATCTGATTGTGTGGCTGTAAATGTGACTGTGAATGTGAACGTGACACGGAAATTGTAAATTAGCCTCATTCCCTTCCGGCTTTAAATGAGGTACTAGTTTGTATCTTTTTCCATCTCTTTTAGCGGCTACACAATACAAATACAAAATACTGTCACAGTCACAATCTGTTGGATGTCGCTTGCCCGTTTTCCACTGAACAGTTATTAAGAGTGAAGAGACGGTGAAAGTGATAATGATAATGCCGATGCCAGCATGTTGCATGTCCAATGTCCAATTTTCAAGCCAAAGCCAAAGCCAAAAGTCAGAGATCAGATAGTTAAAGTGTAATCTAAATGTTTAATAAGCTCCAATTTCATTTTCATTTCCCATCTTCTCTCTCAATTTCCCAATCTATTACATTTATAGATAAAACAATAACACTGCGCAAAATGAATTGTGAGGAAGAATTGGAATCAAATTACTATAGTAAATTATTGTGTAAGAGAAAGTGTTATTTGTCATTTGTCAGCTTGTAATTGTGATTGTGATGGGGATGTAATGAGTAAACAATCAAATTAAAAAGGGACATTGTTTTAATCAAAAGAGTATCAACGGATAACGGACAATGAAAATTCCGATGGGGTCGAGAGTCGAGAGCAAAAGTGAGAAGATGAGTATTGAAGAATTGATTGAGTTCAGCTGGTTCGAGTTTGTGTTTTTTAGGCCAATTGGACTCTTAACTTTAGTCTTTTTAATTTCAATTTTCAATACTTTGGAATTTATAGACACAAGAGTTTCTTCATTTTAAATCATAATTATAATAATGATGTGGTCAAAAATCAAGATAAAACTTGTTAAATGTGAAAATGATGAAATCCATGAAATGTATTTTTAGTTTGACGCCGCTTAAAACATCTAGTATGTGAGATTAGCCACAGTCATTCAGATCACTTCAATGATATGTGTCCGCATTTTTAGCTCAAAAATATAGTAATTTCTTTTTGTTTAGTTTCAATGCTTTGGAATGTAGACGCATGATTTTCTTTATTTAAAAAATTAATAATTATAATTATTATACGATCAAAAATCAAGGTAAAAGTTGTTGAATGTGAAAATGGGGAAATTTGTGTAGTTTGACGCCGTTTAAAAAAAAACTATGTGTGGTAACTCTGCCACATTGTGATAGTTGCGAAGTCGAATCTATAGTGCCGTGGCACAAAACTCACAAATAATACAATACACTCTAAGTCATACATGTTCCTCAGAGTGCCTTGATAGTTTTTGACTTTGATTTTGATATTTTCCGCATACTGAAATTCCAGAGAAATTTCTCCTTCCTTTCTGTTTACTGTTTATTTTGAACTGTTCAAGCATGACACGCAAAAACCCATCCCAGACTAAACCACAGAGGAGAAATTTGACAAAATGAACAACGACCAATCGACCAAAAGGACAAAAATACAAAAATACAAGGACAGAAACCAGTCATTCTTATATTCCGTCTCTGATTTGACGTGATAATACGACTAAACTAAAGGACAAAACCTAAAGTAAACAAAGAAAAACCAAGCCAATGCAAACAGTCGTCATTGTCTTGATTCTTGATTAAGTTGAAAACTCCCACTTCTTTTCCCTATTCTTCTTCTTTGTCTTTTGTCTTTTTACACGCCACTGCTTTCACTGTTACAGTCACAGTCATAGTCACAGCTTACAGTCGACTGGACTCATTCATTTCTTCATTTGTAAAAACTCATTTTGTCTCAAGTCTGTGTAAAATTGGAGACGGGAGACTTTTTCCATTGTTTCTTTTCTAGGATTCTGGACTCTACAATAGATTCAGCTGGTGGTTTTCTTTACAAATTACAAATTTTCATCTTTTAATTCTGCGGAGAGCGAGACAACCAAGAACCAAGAATCAAGAGAACAAATTCCAAGAGCTTCGTGTTTCGTGTTTAAAAGACCGTGGTGAAAGTTGAGTGTTGGAATGTTGACAGTTGACTGGTGAAGAATGGTTGTTCGCTGCTCATTATGAACTATTGACGTTTGACTGTTAACAGTTAACAGTTGATGAATGACGTAGGTTCCTAAATAAAGAATAGAAAATTTGCAGTTCTTGTACAAAAAGCATACGAAAAAAGATACTGTAGATTTTAGATTAAAGACACTTCTTTTTAGTTTCCACTGGTACTGATTACTGTTGAGAAATGAAGCAAGAAACTTATTTCAGTTTATCTATTTACCCAGCAGCAGGAGAAAAGAGACAAAATTGTCAAAGTCAACGTCAAATTCAAAGACTGGAAGCTGGAAAACGGGAAAATTTCTTTTTTTATTGGCTACTGGAGAATATTCAGAGAATCTGAGTCTTGAATGGGAACTAAGGGAAATCCACAGGGAAATAAAGAACCAAAATTCAGATTAAGATTCAAACCAAGTATCCGCAAAAAAAAATGTACTACCAAGTCCAGATTTTTAGCAGCTTTTAAACTTTTCCCTCGTCTTCAACCTTGAACTTGAAACGTGTATAAGGAAAAAATACTGTACATTATACAGAATACAGAATGTAGAGTTTTGACGCTTTGTGTTTGACTAGAATTAAACAAGCTGGAATTTTTCATCATATTCACTATTAAATTAGATATGCAACTTGAATTTCCATTTGTACGACAGATTGTTAATAATTGTTAATAATTGTTACACAACGGTTTCTGATTTTGCATTTTGTCATAAAAAAGTCAGAAGATCGAAAAACAAAAAGCTCAAAAAATAAAAGGTACGTCATGCGTTAATATTTTAAAGGAAACTGGCAAAATTATATGCTCCATTAAATACATAACCTAGGCCAGAAACAGTTTGTACAATTCGTCTTGTTTGAAACACTCCTGGTAACCTTCATGAAGTTGTGTTGCTTGGACTTGAAAATAAATCAAGCGGCGTTCAAATTCATCCAATTTTTAAAGTTTAAAGTCAAATGTATAAAGTAAAATCTGCATTCTAGTAAACCTAATCGGTCATTTCCAATGACTTTGAAGCTTTTAAAAACATTTTTAAGCATTTCAAACCCCTTGAAAAAATATGTATCTTCTACTTTATTTAAAAATTTTACTAATGAATCGTTGCCTTTTCGCTCTCCTCTTTTACGTTTTTGTCTTGAGTCTCATGAGTTTTAATCTCATCTTCATCGTCATCGTCATCTTCTGCCTTTTGATCCATATTTAATTTATTCCCATGGGAAAAGATGGTTCCTCCGAACTCGGATTCTCTGCCTCTCCAATCTCGAACTTGAAATGTGAATCTAGAACATGAAACGTGACATCCTCAATGTTAAATTGCTCAAACTGGACTGGACTGGTTACTGGTTATTACTAAATGTAATTCTGTAGTGCAACTCGATCAAATACTAGAGAAATAAAAAGTTTTTTTTTGGATTTTAGCCATAAAATCACGACCAGAACCAAAACCAGAATCAGTACAAAAATCATAGTCCGTGTCAAAGACTGCGACACAGAGTATAAAAACTGCACTGGAAAGTTTAAGTGGAGGAGGACAGAGGAGACCCTCATAAAATAAAAAGTGTATGGTTTCAGAGGATTCAAAATCAGGAGTCGTCCCATCTCATGAACGATGAACTTGGAACGTGATGGATGATGAACTCGAGAAATATGGACAACGGACGATGAACGATGAACGATGGACGCTGGACGCTGGAAAATGGAGAGGATGACCTTTATGATCTAACATAATGTTTGATATATAAACTCTCTCTCTTTCTTTTCTGTTTCTCGAAGGAGGGTGAAAAATATAGAGAAAGGACAAAATGCTTCATGTCCGTCCAGGTTCTTTCGTCTTGAGGCTGAATGCTGAATGTTCATGCCGAATGGTAAATGGCGAATGCTCAATGTCACACTGTGTCATCATCATTAATCATATCAAATATCAAATATCACAATTCACAAGAGACATGAGACAACAGACAAAAGTCGTGTTGAATTAGACGAATTTGGACTCAAATCTTCAACTTTGGACGTTGAACATTGAACATTTTGGGACTTTGGGACTTTGGGATTGGGATTTTGAGACAGAAAGAATCTTGTCTTTTTCTCATTTTTCCTTGTTTCTGGTGGATACAACTTTGATTTTTTATTCTTCATAACAGCACAAATTCCCTGCCCATCATTTTCACTACTTTTATATTTCTTCCATTTTCTTTGAACCTTGAGGCTTGAGACTTGAGACTTGAAACTGTAGAGTTGAATCTTGTGATTTGTGAGGAAAGATATCTAAAATCCATAATCAAATAGACAAAACTCCTATTCAAATTCAAATTCAATTCTGCATATCCGAATCCAAATCCAAATGCACAGTAGAGAAAAAAAGAAGCGTTCCGGTTCCGTCAGCCAAAAATGAATAGTAAAACATGAAAAGGTGCAACAGTTTCATGCATAGAAAATAGAAATGTTGAATGTTGAGCTTTGAGCTTTGAGTTTGGAATGTTGAATCTATAATAACATAGAATTTTGCATGTAGAATTTTGAATGTAGAAAGTAGAACAGATGGAAGTTCAATCAATATTGAAAGGAAATGTAATAAAATGAACGTGAGTGAAAATGCTTTCTACTCCTTTTCCCATTCATTCCGCACATTAAATTAGAATGCCGACGACAGTGTAAAATGTAGAATGTAGAAAGTAAAATTTGGAATGTAGAAGCTGACAAATCTTCATGTTCAAAGCAAAGAAGAAAGAGAAGCGACAGTCAACAGTCAAACGTCAATTTTAATAGTGTTAGTAGTCACAAAAGTCACAAGTCATAGCATTACAAATTACAAATAGCAAATAGCTTTTAAACATGAAAAGTCCCGCTTCTTTAGTTGTTCAAGCCTGGAGCCTGGATCTCAAAATTTCAAGCCAAACGTGTTTTACAAAAGTTTTGTACTCTAATGTTGATGCTGAATTTAATTCCTGGAAGAGGACAATGCGAATTTTCTTCTACATTCTACAGTGTAGAAAGTAGAAAGTCTACAATACTCATTTTCATCTTTGACAGAAAAAATCAAAGCCAAAGTCAAAATGTTGACGCTGGACGTGCCAAAAAGACGGACAGAAAATTTGACATTTTGACCATCTCAAGACTCGAGACTCGTCTGTTTTCCCCATTAGATTTTCAATGTTCATGCTTGAGCTTGAGTTTGTGCGTGATTCAGATTCAGCGGGAAGAAATGGACAGAGTCCATTTTTGTTGCCTCCTTTCAATCAAAGCGTTGACTTTGACTTTGCCTGTCCTCTGTCGTTTGTCCATTGTTCGTTGTCCATGCCTTTGCTTTTCTTTTATCTCCGCTTCATTCTTCTTGACAAAATGAAATGGAAACGAACTCTTCCTCCAGTTGAAACTTGGAACACTTTCTTTCTGTCTTTTTCTTATTCTTTGTGATTCTTCGTCGAGTACATTTTGCTACAATCTTCAAAGGAGAATTCCAAACAACGTTGACAACACAGAACAATGACAAGTGAAAAGTGAAAACTGACAACGGACGATCAACAATGGACCACCGAGAATCGAGAAGCGAGAACTGACAGCAGATTTATCCAGTATTTGTCCATTTTGTACATTGAACGCTAGGGTGAGTCATAAATTTGAAACGTAAAAATTTGGTGTTTTTACCATTTGTACATGTTTGGACTGGTTAAAATAGATTTTCTGGGAAGTTTTGAGCTGATCCGACTTCTTTCAGGGGTCATTTGACGGGGTCAAAGTGCCCAAATTTGAAGGGAATTCGAAGGAAAAATTTCAAGTTTTGTTCGATTTGGACGCCGCTTAAATCAAAATTCCAACTAAAACCGGCACACTTGAACCAGGTAGCTGATTTCCGTCATCATTCGGTGCAGTTGGAAATTACATGTAACTGGCGTTCAAATTGAACAAAAAGTTGAAATTGTTTTTCGAATTCCCTTCAAATTTGGATACTTTGACCTCGTCAAATGACCCCTAAACAAAGTCGGATCGACTCGAAACTTCACAGAAAATGTATTTTAGCAAGTCCAAACATGTACAATGTACAAATGGTAAAAACAAGAGATTTTTACGTTTGAAATTTATGACTCACCCTATGGAACGCATTATGTTTTAGTTTGAAACATAAAGTACATATTTTTATTGTCAACGCACTGTGTGCTGTGTGGATTGACAATTGTAGATAGTAGATTTTAGATTTTAGATAGATGAAGATGGACTTGAGACTTGAAATACAGCATTTTCTGTTTTCTGTTTTCTGGTGATGAGACTAAGCTGGCTTTTTATACGCTCTGGCACTTTGTTCCTTCCTTTTACTTTGAAGTCTGTAGACTTTAGACTCCAGACTCTAGACTCTGGCTCAGCTGTTCATGTTCTTCTCCTTCTTCCTCTTTCTTGTTCCGTGTTCCTTGTGAATTGTGACTCGTGATAAAAGGAAGGGAATGGCAAATCGTAATCCAAATCGAATCACATCAAATAGAATTCCCAGTTTCCAGTTCTCAGTTGAATGTTCAATGTAATATAATATAATATAACGTAATGCATTTTATACAACCAGAGTTTTTCCTTCCTCATCTCTTTTCGCTCCGAAATCAAAGATTCAAAGATTTACAGATAAAATCACATTTTATCACCATAAAAAGCTCCAAGCTGATACATACAAAAAATGTATGAAAAAACTATACATTTAAAATTTAAAGGAATGGAAAAAATGTTCTTTCTCGAAAGAAACTGGAGACTGGAAACTGGACTAGAGAATGGGAAAATCGGTCCATTTTTTGTATCTTTGCTCAAGCAAGTTAACACCGAGTATCGACTGGACTACAGTCTACAGGCGGTAAAGAAAAAAAAGATGAGTCTCATTTTCTTCTTCTTTTGTCAGTCGGACTCCAACTCTCCAACTCTCTTTGTACATTTTTACATTGTACTTTGTACTTTTTGCATTACTACATTAGATATTATTGACTGTGCACATGGACTTTATTTAGACTCTCACTCAATTTTGAGCTGGATATTTTTGACTGGTTCCGGATTTAGAATTGTGAGTGCGAACTGTTTTCTGTTTTTGTTTGCCATTTGCTATTTGCTGTTTGTTGTTTGGACCAGTATAAAACTAAATGTGTATCTATTTTTACAGTCCACTCGGATTTATACTTGGATTTGGATTCATTCAGAATTAGAGTTTTTGTTTGTTTGAAGATGGTTTGTCGTTTGTCGTTTGTCGTTTTTCGTCATCGCACTGGACTGGATTGAATCCGCATTGTCCTTGTTTTGAATCTTCATTACGAATTACGAGGAAACTTTTATTTCCCTTTGTATTTCTTTATCCGCTTTATTTAATGCTGGGGAAAATCTGTATTGGAACTGAAACTAAAATGACGCAGCTCCATGAATTTGGATCTTATATTGAACATTGAACAAGTTTATCCTCATTCATTTTATCCTCGTCTCTTTTTTCTTCTGTTTGGTCTGTTTGGAGTTGATAGAGACATGTTATTAGTATTATTGCATTTCCGTCTTCCTTTCCAGTTCCAGTTTCAGTTCCAGTTCAATGCTCAATCTAATTCAGCGTTCAGCATCCTCTCCGAAATTCCTAAATTGTCATATGTATAAAATACACAAAACAGAAAATAGAATAGATACCATTTCATTTGGTTGTCTGTTTTCTGTGTAGTGTAAATTTGTCAGAATTGGGAAATCGCATCAGACATGAGATAAAATCCAAACAGTAAAATCAGGATCCAACTTGTGGTGATTTTATATCAGCGTCTTTTACAGTTCCAGATTCCACATTCCAGATTGTAGATTGTAGTTTGTAGATTCGGTTTGGTTTTGGGTTTGTTTTGATGTGGTTTCACAGATTGAGAGTTGAAATGAAAGCGCGTCATAATATTATTCTTGTTTGTTACTTATTTACGATTTACGAGTACGATTTACGATATTCTAAGAATGAGTGGAAAAAGGATGAACGACGAAGAGATTTCAGAATTTCCAATGAATTCCACATCCCAGATTCCACTGCATCTGCTGTTTTTACCTATTTCCGTTTTCCCTTTTCGGTTTTCAATAATCGTAGTTTGTGGTTTACTGCCTCAAAGTTGTTTTAATACTGAAGATTGGGAAGGAAAATCCAGTCTATCGGATGTGCATTGTTTGTTGTTTGTACATGTACTTACGAATGTGTGAACAAACGTGAAAAGTGAATAGCTTCAAGTGTAACACGTGTCCACAGTCGATAGTCTAGACTCTAGACTCTAGAATCTAGAATGTACAGTCAATTGCGAAATTTAATCTTCATTTGATTTTCTCAATGAGTAAATAATAGACAAAACAGTCAACAGACAACATATCAGGAACAAGATACGGAATTTAACGGTCCGGATTCTACATTCTACAGATGGATAGAACAAAAGAATGTCGGTTTCGTATGTTCATCTCAATTTCATTGGGTTTGAAATTGAACAGGGGGAACTTGCAATCAGATGTGGAGAATCCACAGAATTTTGGACTGATCTAATCCAAATTGAATGAGCAACCACAATTCTAATGATAAAGCTATTGAAGATGGAAGATAGAATTTTGTAGATTATAGGGTTTTACAGTAGAAAAGAAGATTTAGCAATCTATCGGGGTGCTAATATTGAAATAATAAGCTGGTGCGGTATCATTCTAAAGCTGTCATAACTAAATCTGGCTTACTTATTGAACTTTAGACGTATGGCTGTGGACTACTAGAAAAATAATTTTAAGTGGCGTTTAAATCTATCTAAAATGAAAGTTTACTTCTATTTTGCATTGCAGTGTGTTTGCAATGATAATTTTAATTATGGTCGAATTCTGACCCTGAATTTTGATTTTTGAATTAAGAATTAAGAATAGCTTCTACAAGTTTCAAACTTACTTTATTTCATTATTCATTAAGGAGTGGACTTAGGACTGTTAAAATTGACAGTGTCAATTCCGATTATGATAGTTGATAAAAGTTTAAAAAATAAATTATACTAATTAGTTGGACGCCGTTCTAAGATTTCGTGATCGTTGCAACGTCCAATCTCATTCAGAACGGAAGTCGAATTTATGGCAATTGAAAAATTTCTGTATGTAATTAAAATTGACAAATATATTTACATCTCCCAGAAATATTTTGCTCCGTATTTTGTGGTAGAGCGTTTTAAAACTGTAGTTGATTTTTGTACTGATATTGATGTTTGATGTTGTACAAATTCCAGTTGATTATTTATTTCATGCTTTGTCTCTTGGGACTTGGGATTGTGCTTGGAATCGTCTACCATAAAAGCATCTGATTTTGCAGCTTGTAGCCTGTTTCCAACTTCCACTAAGCAATAAACAACAAACAATTAATGCAATCCCAATGTTAAACAGAAACAGAAAACAGAGTGAAAATTAACAGGTATAATGAACACGTGGAAACTGAACAATGTACAAAATGTACATTATGCAGGTAACTTGAGACTTGAGAACCGAGAACTTGTGACTTGTGAGAATGCAGAATATTCGAATTCGAATTCGAATCAATGTTCAATACTCAATTTCAGTATCAATGGCCCTTGTCAATGCCAAACTACAAACTAGAAACTACCACACGTGCCCAAATCTCCGAAAAATACGCAGAATTTAAAAAAGTACACACGTGTACAGTGTACACTTTCAACTAGATTGTTGAATAAAAAAAAGCTTTTTGTCATGTGTACAAAAGAACGAAAGAAACAAAGAAAACAACACTAAAATTATTCACATTCAAATAAATAAATAATAAACAGTAACTACAAGTTTACATTTCACATAAAGGTAAAAGATAAAAGCATTCATGAATAGAATCCTGAATACAAGTAATAATAACACATCTACAATCTAAAATCTCCGTAGTTCTCCTTCCGCCTCGTCAAATTTTCTATTTTCTCAGCTCATTACTAAAACTAAAGAGTCTAAAGTCTGAAGATTGAGCATGGGGAATGGGAAAATGGGAATTGAGAATTGGGAATTGAGGATTAAAAACTGTACCAACATCAAGATTCAGCGTGAATAAATCAGGGCAAAAGAAAACACTCTGCTTTTGTTTTTCTTTTGTTTACTATTTTTACACTCAAAAGAAGTTTCTGTATGGAAAAAGATCCATGTCTTTACATTTTAAATCAAGCTATTGTTAATTGTTACAATTCATGTATGTCTGCTTCTCATTAACCGAAATTCATTTTTCATTCCGTGTGTAAATTCCACATCCGGATTCTGTTCCAGATTTAGATTCAGATTTTACATCTCCAGATTCAAAGCTCAGAGCTTTGAGCCAAAAATTTTCTAGTCTGTATAGACTTTCACATTTACTTGAGCTTGAAGCTTGAACATTCAAGCTTGAGATTCCAGATTCCAGTGCGACCAATTTAAATTCCCTCGTTCATAATTATTTAATCCGATTCCACTTTCTCCTTTCCACTTTCCACATCAAGTATTCACAGTTCACAGCTTCAAATAGAAATCACAAGTGGGTTACGCGTCACAGGTATCTTCAATCTTCAACAAGGCTTTTCTTCCCATTAATTTTCAGAGCCGTGTCAGTCAATGGCTGTTGTCTGTTGTCTATTATTTGTTTTCTCTTTCCTCTTTTCTCTTTCCTGCTGGATTATGGATGAGATTGGACCAAAGGGATTATAATTTGAAATCCAGTTGGAATTAATTCTCCATTCTCCATCATATTCATTCATTCATAATGTTATGTTCACATATTATTATTATGTTCTTTGTTGTTACTCGTTACATATTATTTGTTATTTGTTATGATACAATTAAAATTTACACTGTTGCATCCTTTCATTTTGTACGGCGTATTTACAAATTTATAATTCGGTATTCAGTTTCTAGTTTCTAGTTTCGAGTCTGGTCGTTAGAAGTGTTGAGCTCATGTTAAATTTTACAAGGAAAATCCAGAATCAAAGCCAAAGCCACAGCTAAAACTTGATCTCAACTAAAAACTAACAGCAAAGCTTGAGCTCAAGTCGAGCGTCGAGAGTCGAGAGTCGAGACAAAATAAACATTGTAAATATGAAAGGTTCGTTTGTTCTGTTCTGGTTCTCCTTTCTTCTCTCTCTCTCTCTTTCTCGCCTTTGCGGATTTGCGGTAAGTATTCTCGATTCTCAATCCTCAATCTGGTGTAAGTAAAAGTGTACACATTTTACATGTGTGGATATTGGATATACCATCAAACATCAAG
>JABASP010002859.1:0-17285 GCA_019776565.1 Sminthurinus signatus | reverse complement strand
CACGAAATTTGAATTTGAATTTTGCGGATTTTTTTGTAATGTAAAAAAGAGAAAGCCTATGAATGAATGAATGAATGAATGAATGAACGTTCAAATGTACAAATTGTCTATTATTATAGCATCATTTAAATTAAAAGAACAGAGACAAAGGAGAAAACAGTCATAATATTGAGGATTGAGGATATTTGTAAAAGTTTACTTTGTATGATTTGTGTTTAATGTTGTACTTGTCCTGTTTACTATCTATGTAAATAGAAACAGTTTTTATTTCCTTAATCTTTTTGGACAAATTAGTGGACAAATAATAATCCTAAAGATCATTATATTATTCTTCTAATATGTATTGTACACATTTTTGAAACAGATTACACTCATATTTACCTTTCACACCACTGTGATGAAAACCTACAGATGACAGATTACAGATAGACATGTGCAATGTGCACATAATATATCTGTACGAAGCGCGTAGGAGGAGTACAAAGGGAGATTATTTTATTGTTATTGTTGACATGTGCCTATTAGAGATTAGAGATTAGACATTAGACAAAAGGAGCTTTGGAGCACGTGACTGTGCGCCGTGCGTTAAGGCTACTAAATTGTGTATTTTGTATTCTGTACTGTGTTTGTTGTAAGTTGTAAGAAGTAGATGTAAGAAAAGTAAGAAATGGAAAATCGAAAATAATATACATCTGTACATTGAGTATTGTGTATTGTGTGTATATTGGACTTGGAAGTTGGGCTGGTGAAAGTGAAAAAGAGGAAAGAGAAAAGTGAAAATATAAGTAGGATAAAGGATAAAAGATAGAGAGAGAGAGAGGGAGAAAGAAAGAGGAGAAAATACAATAAAGGAATTCCTTCTGAAACCCAAAGCCACAACGTAAACATTGATGCCTTGTTATTTCCTTTTACCATGTATTTGTTTCTTCATCTCCTCCTGCCGGTCCTCTCCGTTTTTCCCCTGTCTTGTGCAATACATAATACATAATACGAAATAATGTGTGTACTTTGTACTTTGTAGATTGTAGTACACGTGAAAAGAGTAGGTAGATTCTGGATATTTTAGTTGAATAGATGAATGGATTGGTCTGTACATACCTCCACGGGCTACATGCTTACATCCTGTTATAATACACAGTACACAGTACATAAAGCACATGCCCACATCTTTCTACCTTGCTCAATTCTCAATTCTCAATACTCAATACTGAAAACTGAATACACTTGGATTTCCAAGTATTTTTGTCAATTATTTTGACGAAAATGTGTGTGTGTGTGTGGTTTAATTTGTTACTTGTTTCTTTTGGTTTTATTGATTCTTATTTGAACTTGAGTTATCTATTATCTATTATCTATACTTGAGTTAATTTGTATACTCAATGTGATTTTAATTTTAATTAAAATGTATAATTTTTTTAAATTTCTAGGGTTAGTAATGCTCATCGGGATGGTGGTTTACTTGTCCGTTCTGCAAGCGGAAGTGGGACAGAAACTCCGACCCCGAAATTCACTGGACAAGCCCGTGTTTGAATACAACTACGGCTACAGTTTTATCCTGATTGTTGTGGGGTTTATGAGCACTGAGATGACAGGGACCTGTGCCATTTTCTGGTATATCTACTGGCACCAACTGGATTGGGCCGAAAAGGTTCGTGGTTTGTACACAAATCAGTAAAAAATATATAAATATAAAAATTAAACTCATTTCATTTTAACATTCATTTAATGTTTGAATAAGTGAACAAAATTTCTGTAGTAAAAGCTTTTGATTTTTGATTTTTCAAACATTATTTAATTTAATATTTTATTTATTTTATACAGGATCTACATAATCATCATCACCCTTCCTCCTCCGCAAGTAGTCATAATCATCATCATCATCGATCCCGAGGTCAGGGACACCTCCAGTCACAGCAACAAAGTAGTTCCTCCAGTGGGCACTACCGTCATCACCACTCCTCCTCCTCCTCTCGTCGACAACATTCTCAAGACCGAGATGATGGACTGGACTATTATGACAGAGCACCCACCACCACCCAAATGACCATGGACCATCGAGGCTACAACCACTGCCCACCTTCTTGTCCCTACGACAGGGACCGGGACCGCGATCGGGATCGGGATCGGGATAGAGATAGAGACAGGGATAGAGAGCGCTATGATATAGATCGAAGTGCAAGTAGTGGGGATGACTATATAAAATATCAATTTGAGTCTCATAATCATCATAACCATAATCATCATAATCACAATCACAACCATGCACATCATCGTCATCGGCATCGGTCCGCGAGTCACAGTGGGGCACAGAGCATGCTCATCTCCGCAACTCAAGATGACCTGAACCTTAATTCAAACTATTACTCTTATAATAAAATGTACCCTTGTAAGAAGCACGGGACCATCCCACCGCGGATCAGTAATCATCGACATTATCACCCGAACCATCATCCCGGTCAAGGTCAAGGTCCAGGTCAAGGTCAAGGTCAAGGTCAACCCCCCTTCCTATATGATCAAACTCAACCCCTAGTTTGTAGCAATAGTTCATCAAAATGTCGTCAATCACAAGTACAACCTGGTCTACCTCCTTCCGGTCACTGCCCCCACTACTGTTCCGGCTATTGTTACGATGATGACCTTTTAGTTGACCTAGACGTGCCCCTCCCACCTCCTCCACCCCTTCCCAGAGACCTCACCTGCACCACTACTGTGGGGGACGACTTTTTCATGGACCACCATCACAGTAATCCCAATTCAAATCCTAACCTCTGTACCAGTGCCAGTGTTAATATGAATATGAACATGGTTAATGCGGCTACTAATCCTTGTCCTGGGCCTGGAAATGTTTCTGGGTCTCATGTTTCTGGAACGACCATGGCCACATGTGTAGCATCAACCAATACACCAACTTCCTCTAGGGATCGTGAAGTTACTTCCACCACTCCAAGAGACCACAGAAAAACAACTCCTGTCTAAGCTAAGCTAAGTATAAGAAAATGCCAAGTAATTCACAAGTGTCCAGTAGACAATAGACAGTAGATAGTCGACAGTAGACACCGACAGCCCTTTTTTTCCTTCCTCATTTTAGCCGTGATCACTAAAAGTAGTATAAAATACAGTAGTATAAACACAAACAAAAAGTCTCCTTTTTTGTATCTACCACAAGAAATCCCCAAAGGGAACGAAGCCTCAGTTTTGACTGTACATTGTACATTGTAGATTGTGGATAGAGTGGTATCAAACAAGAACCAATCAAACTAACAACCACTTCCTTTACACTGGGATACTAGGGAAAAAGCGGGAAAGTGGGAAAATCCAGGAAATGGAGAAGGCCAAAAGAGACAAGTAGCAAAAGCAGCAGTAGTATTAGAGGACAATACCAATACCAATACAAATGAAAATCAATGTAAAAAGAGTGGGAAGGCCCTCGAGATAACATATAACGCTGAAAAATTGGACAACTCTCAAGCTAGAGCTAGAACTGGACCTAATAGTGATACTGATACTAATGCTGGATTCTATTTTTCTGGAGTAGGAGCTGCCCGAGTCACAATTGACAGAAACCTGGACATAAAATAAAGGAGAAACCAAAACGAAAAATGCCACAGACCAAAGAACAAAAGCATGTGAATTGTGAATTGTGGATCCATCACTATCCTTCGCATTCTCATTCTCATTCCCATTCTCATTCTCGTCGTCGTCCTTCTAACACTGACACTGCCTATCATATCACTGTGAGATAGCCAACTGATTCCAGTCTAAAAAATCCAGGAAAAGAATACATAGAAAAATATTCGTTTCCCTCTGTTCTTAGTTCTCACTGTTTCTCCGTCATTCGTTTGGTTTTTTCGACCTGCTCTCTCTTTGACAAAAAAACATGGAAAACCTGAGTGATACACATCATCAGATGGATAGATAGTAAAATAGTAAAGGGACTAGGAAAAAGGCAAAAAAAAAAAATATCGTGACAAAAAACAGGGAAGAATGAACGAGAAACAGAGACAGAGAGATAGAGAGATAGAGAGGGCAAGAGAGAGATAAGTCCCGATTGGAAAAAGAATCGAAAGGAGAAAAGAAGAAAAATGGAGTCAAGGGACAGGAAGATCCAAAAAATGGCTATGACCGGCGGGTGTTGTTTTGTGCTGCCAACTGGGCCTGTTCTTGTTCTTCTTCTTGTTCTAGTGCTAGTGCCTCTGCATCTTTTTTTGTCTTTAGTATCTACGGCAGGGAGTATGGAGTATGGAGTATGGAGCTTGGAGTGTGGGATACTTACTTATTACACAGAAACAAAGATAAGAAAAGGAAAAGCGAACAATCTAGATCATAGTACAGAGTACAGGGTACAAAGTACGGTAGAGTTGGGAGAAAGGTACACGGAGAAAGTGCAATCATAACTGTCACATTGTCATCATTTATTCTTGGAGTTGGAGACACAAGAGATGAAAACACACAGAGTAAAGTATACAGAATACAGAGAACAGAGTCAAAATACACCTTGTGACAACAACAGTCAGTTTTGTTTCCAATCCTACAGATATTCTATACGTAGATTCTAGATCCTAGATTCTGGATTCCAGAGAGTCTCTTTTCTATATTTAGTTGTTGTTTTGTTTCTTCCTTTCCTCCTGGAAAAATGAGAAGAGAGAAAGAGAGAGGGTGGGAGAAAGATACTTAAATTGTTCTTTTCTATGCATATCTTTTATGTATACTTATAAGTTTGTAGGTTTGTTTGTTGTTTTTTCTTTCCCGTTTCCTTCTTGTTGAGTGTCAAATGCCGACTGCAGACTGCAGACTACCGAGAAAATGAAAAGAGAAGAGATGCAAACATTTTATGATTCAGATAAAGTAGATTGTATTGTACATGGAACAAACAAGGAACCCTGCATACAAATTTAGATTCTCACTCGTAGGTTGTACAGAATCATGTAAATTTTTAAAAAGTCCGTTTTTCCGTTCTTTTCCCTTAGCAGTTTTCTTGTGAAATGAATACTGTACACTGCACACCGTAAACACACATCATCATGTAATTTATGTCCTAGGTCCATGACTAAAATTAGAATGTAGAATGTAGAACTACCGTGACAATTCAAACGTATCCTGGATCCTGGATTAAAAGTACATATCGTATATTATAGTAAAGGTACATATTATATGCTGCAGTCCATTCCATTTTCAGTTGCAGAACTACATGGATCTTTTATTTAATGCACCATGTTTTTATTTCAGGAGGAATTTTAGGAATTCCAGACTAAAATCAGACTTGTCAGACTTGTGACTTGTGACTGATGAAAAATAGGAATAAAAATAATACACAATTGTTGACAAAGAATACGAGATCAAGTTCAAAGTCATTCAAGGGATTTAAACTTAATTTCTTCTTACAGTGGAAACATGAAACAGAAAACAGACAAAACCAGTAGCTTTAAGTTTAGCTTTAGAAGGTTGGGCATATATAAGTCACATTGAGTTTTTGGAATTTGGAATTTTCGGACCATCTGTAATGTACTTACTATAACAAAGTGTTTTAAAGTATAATATAATTTTACAGATATATGTGCAACGTAAAAGTCAAAGTCAAAACACGTACTAAAAAAATGGTTTAAAATATTCCAAAAGACATCAAATTCATGCGTGCAGTAGCTAAAAAAATACTTAACAGTTTCGAACAGTTTCGCATGGTAAAAAATCCACACATTGAACCTTCCATTATTAAATCAATACAAAATATCAGACAGAATTGATAATTGATACATACTTTTCTCCTTCGCTGTACTCTCTAGAATACTCTTTATGTAACCCTGAATTGTTTTTTGGTTTTGGTTCTGGTTCTTGAACATTTTACTTAGCATATTTGAATATTAAACGGAGAAGCTGCATAAAAGCAACTATATCTTTTCCTTTTCATTCAAAACACACACTGATTTTAAGTATGGAGACGGAAAGAGTTTCATATGAATTTGAATTTGAATTTCAGAAGACCATCCAGAATGAGAGTGCAGAGTGTAGAGTGTGGAGAAAGCAAGAGGAATGAGAAATTTCTATGTGATGAAATAGGCATATTTTGCTGCTTCATGAATCATGATTGCATTCATGCTTCGGGAGTGGTGAAAGTAAAAGTAAAAATAAGAGTACAGATACACAGTACTTACCTATATCCTAAATCTCCACATACATTATACTTTATACTCTACAGTCTACAGACATTATAGTATTCCGTATCGAATTGTATACACGTATGTATGTGCATCATGAGTCCATCCGAGTTTGATCTTTTGCTTCTCGTCTTGTAACTTTTAAGTCGTAACAAAATCCAAATCAAAAGTTCACTACATACTGCATACTCTTTACTACTCAAGAATGAGTAAATGAATGCAAAGCAGGAACGTTGAGCGTTGAGCATGTAAAATGTCCGTTCATATAGAGAATTGAGGATTGAGGAATTTTACTTCATGCTTCATAAATACTAAATACACAAAAGTAGATACAGCACATTCCGAATTTCCCATTTCCCCGTCTGCATACAAAACCTATTGAAAGCAAAAGTCTATGAAAGTGCCTCTCATCTAAATTAAACTTACTGTATAAAGTATAAATGTGGAATCAGAAGCGGAAACAGAATCCAAAAGCCAAATTCCAATGCACTCGAAATGGGAAAAGAAAAAAGGTTCTGTAATTTTTTTTACTTTCCCACAAATTTCAAACACAGTCTTTATAACTTTTTAAAGGTTATTTACTTTGGAAAACCTGTATTGTGAATTGTAAATTTTACATTTAGAGACTTACACTTTGATTTCTGATTTGGAATTTGGAATTCAGCATGTAACTCGTGGAAATGTCATCCATGAACCGTATCTAAAATCTACAACGTACAACAGGAAAAAATATACTCCAGCGCTAGAACTTTAAAATTTAACTTTTCTTCATTCGTCACTCTTCATCGTGCAATGTCTGTATAAATCAGACGAGAAACTGTAGTTTTGATTTCGTTAGCCTCTTTACAAAAAATTAGCACACTATAGATGTAAGTATTATTAATTATTAAACCATCCAAAAACTACGATTAAAATTGTACGTTGTACATTGTACACTATACTAGCTGAACCCCGACCACCGACCACACAATGCAATGTCTACATTCTGCATGCACTACGTACATTTTTCAGTGAGCTCCCTTTGATTCCCGACATTAATGACAAGAAAACAAATAACTGTGTCACTCTAAGGTTCTCCATTTTGTTTAAACCGTA
The DNA here is from genome assembly GCA_019776565.1 of Sminthurinus signatus. Classification (NCBI taxonomy): domain Eukaryota; kingdom Metazoa; phylum Arthropoda; class Collembola; order Symphypleona; family Katiannidae; genus Sminthurinus; species Sminthurinus signatus. The sequence goes on along the minus strand of JABASP010002859.1, from coordinate 10,038 downwards.
TCAAGAGCAAGAGTAGGCTAATCGCTAAATTTTCTGGTAAAAAAATGTTTAAATTCTTCATTAATTTTAGCTCTAGACTCAAGAGTCAATAGTTGTTTTCTGCGTAAGCAGATTTCAGAATAAACTATAACCTCTTTTCGTAACCTACACAATACAATGCAATGTTTGGAATTTTGAAATAATGATTCACACCAGGGAACATGAAAATATGCACCACTCACTATTACATAAGATATTGTATATTGTATATATATCTGTTACTGTATTCATATGACTCATAGCTATTATTGTATAAGTAACAATATATATAAGATACATGATATTATATTGTAAGTCTAAGTAATTTAGTATAAGGCTATTGTAATAATTAAAAAGAAGGATTTGTAATGCTAACATTTGAAGGTACAGAAGGGTATAAATATTAAATATATATATTATTATAATGTTATACAACATGTTATTGATTATATTGCGTAATTCGTATTATTATATATTATTATTGTTATTATGATACATGATGCTATAAACATGAAATTATACACAACTACATATGATATATTGTTATTATTATTATTGATACTTAATACTGAGGATGAAAAGGGAAAAGAAAGTGATGGTAATATTGTTGTTAATTATTATTATTACTGTATGAAGGATTAACTATTACAATAAATGTTTTAATAACCAGAGTTTTTTCTGGAGCTTGAATTTTTACTACTTTTTGTGTTGTATCTTAAACACAGCTCATAGTTACATATTTCAATTTTCCATTTTCAGTTCATCAGCAGCAGAACTTCAGCTCATACAGCTTGTAAAGTAAACAAAAGCTCATAGCTCGTAGCCAACATTAATTAACATGGTTCAAAAACTGATAACTCATACAATGCTCAACTAGAATTTTTGCAAGCGGAATAGAAAATATTTCTAGGTGTAGTGTGTGTACACACCAACATGATACATGTGATGAAGAATAAAGTTAAGAAAAGTCAAAGAAAGTATAAATAGGATAAAGCTAAGGAAAATCCTAGTACGATAAAAATAATATCATATCTTTCGCCTTTAATCCCATTTAACATCCACCAAAAAGAAGTACAGAGATCACAAGTGATTAAATCATATCTTGCATAATATATATGAATATCGTATATGTATCTATATTCTACATTTCATATTCCATGAGGTGAGAAATTTCGAAACAGTAATAACAACAAAAAACAACAAGAACCACAACAAAGGGACAAAATTTTGTGTCTTCAACTTTCTTATCATAAGCTATTTGATATTACACGACGATCCGTTTTACTTTCATCTCATAATGCAGTCAGAGGTTTCTTGGACTAATAACAAATTAATACTTTCTCAGAAAGAAACATAACGAATAATAACATCAGTAAACTGTCCCAACTTCCAACGAAATTATACTGAACACTGTACACTGTACACAGGTCAACGGTCAAAGTATACATATCTTATTATCTCTTGTCTCTCGATTCTAGATTCATTATTTTTACTGACTAAAATCTTAAAGAGTGTACAGTTTTTTTTTTTAATTTTCACCACTTGTCTTATTATTGTTCTACATGTTTATTCACTCAATTGTTGTACTGATATTTTATACCAATCTTTTAGAATGTTTCTCGTTCTAGTTTTTTAATCAAAATACAAAAATTTATTTAATAGTCTATGTGTATGACCAAGATATGGTGTAAAGTATATAAAGAGCCTAATTCTACACATACAAAATACCGACTTGGAAAACTTGGGGTTTTTCTCCTTCATTTTCAAATTTCAATCTTTTACAATTTGATACATATGTACTTCGATGTATCGAACAAAGTCAGTTTTTTCTTTTGGTTCCTCTGCATTTGTAATTTTCATCTTTTCGTCGTCACTTTGCCGTAGCTTCTCAAGGTTGTGTGATTGGGAGTTTGATCAACTTCTTTATACAGTCGATGCATAACTCAAGACTCAAAATTCAATTGGATGAAAGCATCGACAGACTAGGGAGTGAGAGAAATCAGAAAAAGTAGCAGAAAAGAAAGAAAAGGGTTTTTTTAATCTTTTGCTCGCCTTTCTTCTCCAACCTTCAACTTGCTTGATTAATTTTTGCAACTCCTTTTCAAGGAAATGAGTTCCTCGTTTCATTTTCTTTCGTTTCATTTTAAGATTAGATTGTATGAGATTAGAGATACATTCAAAATTCCAAATTGGGTAAAAAATATGAAAAACTTGAAAACCCCATGTTTTTACTAATTCAATTAAATTCAAAAGCTTTCTCTTATTATTATTTATTATCGCAATATCATGGTATTGAGTTTATTCAGTACTGGCGGATTTCTTAGTCAAATATAAATGAGAGAAATATCTCATGTGTTCATAGTTTTTGGCAGTACATTTACATTTTACGCACACATGAATTATTTTTACTTGGTTTATGTTTAAAAAGGTTAAATCCAAAAAGCTAAGTCCAGAAAACCTGAAAATGTTTGTTTTTGTTTTTTTCTTATTAGTAATTTTAGATTTCTTTTCTACCCTCGAATCGTAATAACACAAACTGTATCACTACATCTTACGTTTTAAAATTTTTTACTCTTTTAATTTTTACTCAAAATTTCTTACTATAAATAGCAGAAGGAGATTTTTTAGTCGTTTTTGGTTATTTTTCAGTATCCGTGGTCCATGGTACTTAATACTTAACTTAAGTATTGAAAATTGAGAATTGAGAATGTATCACACAATATTATTTATATGAATGGTAAAAAAATGGATAAAAAAGGGCTGCGCAGAGAAAGTAAATGAGTAGGGAGTTCATTTAAATCTAGCACTCACAGACATGGACACATAACATAGCTCAAGATCTTACACATAACAGCATGATATTGTGCTACACGAGTAAATGTCATCATACTCACATCCAAAAGAAATATCAAATATCAAAATCCATCATTCCGTATTGTACTAGTACATTTGGCTTTGGTTTACTCAGATCTTAGATGTCATATCATCTTTTTCTCTTTTTTTTCTACTTCTACTTATGGGCTTTTCAGATGGAATTTGGCGTTGGCATTGACTTTGACTTTGACGTTGGCTGTAGCTTTATTTTTTTGTACTTTTGTACATAGTATCACTTTTTCATATCTAATATCTATAAAATCCACGTCCATACGATAAGACATCATCATTTTGATATTGCTACATTGTGGATATTGGACGTATCTTTGTATTGTGGATCCATACATGCATGATGCATGGACACTACGATGAGGATGAAGAATCGCGTCCTTTTGTCCATGCATTTCTCTGCCTTCGTTTCATTTTTAGACACAGACGAAAATTCAATTTCCACTTTTCTTCCCCCTTTTTCACTCTCCGTCTAGTGTTTCTTTAGTTTTTTCACATACTCACATATCAAAACGACTGGAAACTGGACACTACACACATTGAATTTGTGGTGTAGATCTAGAAAAGTAATGCAGAGACGGATACAAAAAATGAGCAGGATGATCATCATATCAATAACCCGCATTTTCAAAAACCACCCTACGGGATTTACTACATTATTTATTATTTGGTTTCTGGATTTTCGGAACCTGCGAAAATGTAAAATTTTTCTACAAAATTCCAATGAAAAAATTAAAAAAAAACAAAATTTTAATTTTTTTACTAATACTAAAAATTTGCCAGTTCTCTTTACGTAAAAACCGAACATCAAAAAATCGAATTTCCCTAAAGAAAAAAAAAGTACTGGCTACTGACCGCCCTCTTTTCTTGGAGCTAAAAGTTTGAAGGGTGTTTTTTTCAATAGATACCCTTACCCCTGTGCCATTTAATATTTAACGTTTTTGCGGTTCATCTCAGTGTCCGCTCCAGGCCTGTGTCATTTACCTTATACACGATATAGTGTACTTTATTCAGTTTTGTTGACTGCCAGGAAGCTCTGCTGTCTTCCCTTTTATTTCACCAATCTCTTTGATTTGAATTTGAATGCCTGATGAGCCAAAACAAACCTTTGTGAGTGAAGCTCAAAAGCTAATGTCTGAAAGCAAAACAGTAAAAAAAAGCGGAATATTTCACACATCCAAAATCCACAATCCAATCCCTCTAGCTACATCTGTACATAAAATATAGACTGTATTATGTATAGTGTATACTGCATATCCATAAATAAACTAGGCATAAAGGGAAAACGGAAGTGCAAATGTCCAACTTGATTCAGTTTGAAGAATCACTCCACTTGGAACCAGGAGACACCACAAGTATAATATATAATACAAAATGTATACATATTGTGTATTACGTAGGAGTATGTGCACATTTTATTTTATTTTATTTTTTTCAAATGTAAAAGAAACTTGAAATTATTGACACAGAGTTTCTGTGACAGAGGCGAAACCTCGAGAAAAAAAATGAGCCAAAAGAAAAAAGAATACAGAATACACAGACACAGCTAGAAGCAATATCATCATCAAATCACATGTCTTCAGCTCTCGCCCATCTTCCATCTTCCTTCATCATCATTATCATTGGACCAAAAAAAAGTCGGAATCTCAATTCCAAAATCCAAAATCCCGAAAATTCAAAAGGAAAAAGAATCCGCTACACCCTACACCCTACATCCTACACATCACACATCACATGCATGATGAAGAAAGGAGAAGGAGAAAATCTCATTCCTTTTGTGTACACAAAGTATCTATCCACATATGAGTACATGTATGGATTTTTTCACAGTAGAGAGATGAGAGTATTCCAGGGAGTGTGTGAAACCGTAATGTGTAATGTGTATTGTGCACAATAGAAGTGTTCCATATTGAAATTTGAAATTGACCACAAAGCAAAAGGGGAAGTAAGAAGAGGGAAATATTTGGCTTGTCCCCCCACTGACTTGGAATAAAGACATTTTCTGGAATCTAGAATAGATTGTACAATGTACATAAAAAAAACCTAAACCCTAAACCTAGTTGAATGAAGGTAAGAGTAAATATAAATACAAATATGTGTGTACACTGTACAGTGTACAGTGTACAAAGTACAGTTTACAGTGTACATTGGAAATGTAACTCCTACACATGGAAATATAACAGTCAGAAAAACATGGAAGATTGAGACTGGAGACTGGAGACTCGAGACTGGAGGATTTTTCACAGTTGGTTTCATCTTTTGTGATTATTTGATATAAGTGAGGAAGTGAGACGAAATGATGGATCCGAAAGGAAAATCCTCACGTCCTTTCCAATTCCAAATAAACCTCACCAGAAAAAAAAAAGAGGAAAGAAAAGTATTATATGAGAAACTCACATTTCTCTCTCTCTCTTTTCTCTCTGCGGTCCTTTTCCCTTCAACCCTTGTTTCTTGTTTCTTGTTTCTCCTTTTTATTTTGCAGTCCACTTACCACTTGTGTATAGCCATGATAAGAGTTGGTACCTTTTTTATTCCCTGTTTTTTACTTTCCTGGAACAACCCACAGATCCAAAAATTAAATACCTTTCAGACACATGATTTAGATGGATTAGTTATTTTAGTCCTATTCTTATTTGAATTTGTTGTAGACAACAACAGTACTATAAAAGTATTATTTAATTGACTAAAAAGCCAATTCCTTGGAATCAAAATCACAGGAGTAAACTTTTCTGTAGATTATAGACGCTGGATGTGGAAATCTTTGAAAATCTACGCGCATTGTATATTCTAAAATTTCCTGCATTTCATCGATGCACTTGTCTCAGAATTCCATTTTTCCAGGAACCACGAATAAGGAATAAGGAATCAAGAGTCAGGAATTAAAATTGAATGGTTCAGATTCAGAAAAATTGGGAAACAAAGTTTTTGAACAGTTTGGGAAAACACAATGCCCTCCTTCGGCTCTAATCGTAAACTTTTCCCGTGAGCACTTTGATAAAACTCGGGTAATCCGCTGAAGATCGCTCCGAATTCCAAACTCGAAACTATAATTCCGAGTTTGGGTTCCCACTTTCTTTTTTACTGCATTTTATCATATGCTCCTGAACCAAGCACGAACCGGCTTTCCTGAGACTTCTTCATGTACGTTTTACATAGAAACATAGAAAAAAGACAGTAGTGGTGCTTGGTTTTGGTTTTTCATTCCAGTTGCAGTGTTCTTTCGCTGTGCAGTATAATGTATAATATGTAGGGCCAAACATGAAACCAATAACCAAAAACAGATGAAAAATGAATGATAATCATTTTAAACCCAGTGTAAAACTCTGGATTCTGGATTCTGGATTCCTGAGAACACTTCCAGTCAAAATCCTTCAGTTTCATTTTGTACTGTATATCATAATAGATAGTACATATTACACATGATAATATTCAAATTACTGCATCGCATCGTCAATTAATTCCCCAGTATATGGAAAAAATAGGTAGGATCATAATATAGAGGAAAAGTCCATGAGAAAAAAAATCAGAGTATAGTATATACATTTCGTAACACAGCTTTGTACAAAGCGTATTAGTACATTTAAATAAAATTTCAATGGTTATCATGAACTACAAATCATATAGCCTTCTACGTTCTCAATTTGTATGACATCGCAGTCTCATGAAATTGGTATGACTACAATGAGGAATAAATACTTAATAATACTTGATATCGTATTAAGAAATTTGTGATTTGAAATTTTGAAGCGCATTCATTGTAGATTCAAGATTGAAGGAGCCATGGTGTGACATCTAGTATTTTGATGAATGATGAATCATACAAGCATAAACTTGCCTTAATAAATGCTTAACTATTGTGCATTGTACATAGTTCATGTTTCGACTTTGGAGTCAAAGTAATTTACTTTTACTGGCTTGCCTATTCTCATTCAAATGCAACTTATAATTAATTATGTGCAGTTGAAAAATCAATCTAAATCATTATTGTTATTACTATTTGACTTTGAGCAAATCAGAATACAGTGGAGAAATACAACATGTGTACTCATGTGCTAATAAAACTCACAATTTTAGGGTTGTTCGATACTAGAAAATTGAAAACATGGCAAGTTACTATATATTTTAAATTCCCCCATTATTTGGCAACCTATTTATTTATACATAAAAATACCTCTGAACCGGACTGTATTCTATAATATTACCTTGCAAAATTTTGTTTACCCAGTTTACTCTGTCTTTGTCCAGTTTGGGAATTGTTCAGGGAGCCCTCCACTCTCAACTCTCAATATCAGCGTCAACTAAATAAATAAATAAAACTGCATTCAAGAATCAAGAAGAGTAAGTTGTACCACCCTAGTGGATGCGGACGTCATCAAAGGATATTAAATACATTATACATAAACAGAATTGCATGCTGAATGTGAAATGTGCAATACAAAATATAAAATGGTATGGCACATATTATGTATAATATAAAATATTTACATACACACACATGTGATATTATATGTAAAATGTATACACAATTTCATTACATACTTTCAGCATTGTTAAATTGAACTTCAAAGTGCATTGAGCTTTACACTCTCCAGCTACTTAACTCATTCCTCATTCTACTCACTGCTGTACATTGTACATGGCACTTGTAACATGTACGTTGTACTTTGTTTCCAGTTTCCAGCATGTGTTACTATGGCCCATAAAAGCATAAAAAACACTTGATCATAAACACTGTACTGTCGTTTGTTTAGTCCACTTGATACAGTAAAATATAATAACAAATAAAAAAGCAAAGGGATAAAATGTTTGAGGATTGAGGAAGGAGGAAAACAAAAAAGTTTATTATTTGACTCTACCATGTGCCATGTGCCATGCTCAATTTAAAATTTTAAATATAATAATGCCCTATAAAAAAATATAAAAATATACATTGCATTGGCGCTTGGCGTTTGGCGTTGAGCGTTGAGCACAAGAATACAGAATACATGTTGTAGCATAAAATAGCTTTTATTAGCACATTCCTTGGTACGCTTTTGACATTGAATTTTTTTACTTCATGTTACATGATACTTGAAAGAAAATAACAAAACGTCAAACCTCAAACATATATTATATATCAGACCAGTACAGTATTTAACAGTTTAAATTTTTAATAGTCATCGCATCGAGTTTCTTCTCTAGCTTTTATTTTATATTCAAGTTTAGTTGTAAGTTATAACATCTTCTTAAATTTCTCCAGTGTTTATCGATACTACAGCAAAGCAGCAGCATCAATATCAACATTCAATATTCCATACAACTAAAAAATAATCAAAAGCAAAAGTGACAAATGGGTCAATATTGGATCAAGGATCAAGTACTATTTTGTTTATTCTATTTGGATTATATTATTACATCTTATATATTTGCATGGAATTGACATAATACAAGTTATAAATAGTAAATAGCAGCAACACTTTTTGTCCATACTTGTACTTGTTACTTCTGTCTCCTGTACATATTGTATATTGTACACAATACAAATTATAAATGATATGATACGGTAGAACGGTGTACGGTTTACATTTATTTTGAGTACGCTTGCACTCAGAACAAAGAAATCGCAGTGTCGTGTGCTAAGTGCGGATACAAAAGACCGAAGAATAGAGAATACAATAGAATAATATAATGTAATAGAATGAAGAGTACATAGATGTATGAAGAAGTAGGCTAAATTCTTCCAAATATTTCGCATATCTATGTATGTGTACAGTGTACAGTGTACACATTACAAATACTCATAGGTAAGAGCTAATTCTTTCTGTGTGCAAATATAAAAGGGCAAATTTGAGGAACTCTTCGTGATACTAGATACTAGACCGTAGACACTAGTCACTAGACATATGTGCTTTTGTACAGGTACACGTGCATATGCAATATATTATGTATTACATATTATGTACATACATAATAGTGCCCAACTAGAGGAAAGTGTGGACTGAATCGAACAAGATTGACAGTTTTACCTGGATATGTAAAATTATATATATGGCTGTAGCTAGACAGGATATAGTATATATTATATATAGTATGGTCATGGGACTTTGAGAGAGAGCGCATGGATGCCGTAGAACTCTATCGATCCACCGCATAGTCCTTTCTTCCGCTAACCCATATCCCATAATATAGATATACATTATACGTAGTACGTAGTACATGGTACAGAATGTGCTTGTGAGACGGGAGACGTAGCCCGCATACATATATACTCCGAATTTGCCGAATCCATTAATATGTACATTGTACATTGTACATACTACATACTATTCGCAGTACTTACACGTACACAAAAGTATACGTCGGCTGAGGAGTTTTAGTATCCAGAATACAAAATTTCGCATTCCAGATTCTCTCTTTCTCTCTCACTCTCTTTTCTTTCTCCAGTAGTGAGTGCACAAGAGTTCTCTCTCTGCCAAAAAATATATAGGAACACCTCCTCCCCCTAAAACCCAAAACATAAGAGGAGGAAAGAAACGAAAGAGAGAGAGCGAAAGAGAAAGATGTTCGTTGGCCAAACAAGTTAGGGTCTAGTGCCTACTGCCTAGTGTTTTTCAAGTCATGTGGTGAGAACTTTTGAGTGCTGAGAGACTCCAGCCAACTACTGCTACTACTTGACTACTCCACTACTCACTACTTTATAATGTTCTAGAATCTAAAACTCTGGTTCTGGTTCTAGTCCAAAGTCCATAGAACCAAAACCCAAACCCAAACCCGAGCCCAAAACTACATAGGCAAAAAAAAAATCCAGTCTCTTTCCAGTTTCAGTCTTTTGTACACTGTACGATATGATACGATAGGATAGGAGAGATAAATAAATACGGACGACAGACGATATGGACACTCCCCGAAAATATTTAAGCAATAATATTGTTAACAAACCTACCCCAAATTATAACCATCTTTATAACAATTATAACAATAATATGTTACATGGAAGTATAATATAATAATATAATAATTAATATTTGTGAAATATAGAAGACAAAAAAAAGAACATATATATTTAGTACAATAAATACGTCAAAAATATAAAAATAAAAACTCTATAATATACTCTATACTTTTAACTCATGTTATAAATAATTATTATTGTAATAT
>JABASP010002858.1:0-17286 GCA_019776565.1 Sminthurinus signatus | reverse complement strand
ATCAGACCGTTGGTAAACTTTGGTCTGATTTATGAAAAACAGACCAAGCTGTTGCTAAACAACGGCCTTTTAAGACTTTTCGGTCTGGTCTGACGAATTAGTAGGTTTGGCAACGCACCCTATATTTGCACAAGCAGAAGAACAACGGCACAGGATTTCTATGTACGATGTACAATGTACAATGTACACGAAACACGAGACATATTCAAATGTGAGGGAGATACAATGAATTTTGTGTGCTAATGACATTTTATTGATTTTCCTAACCAAGTCCATGATTTATAAGTACATGTACGGAGAAATATGCACAAATTATCTACAGGACTGAGAATAGAATGTGCATTGTACATTTTATATTTTACATGAAACGATCCATTGCTTATTACTTTTTTATTCAATATTTATTTCAATACTTTTTTCCGAAAATAGAGCTTTCGAGAGTAGATTAAAGCTATATTCAATGGTTTTTAATACGATAGACTGAAATGAGAGTGTGTTTGTTAAGAAGTATGCTTAAAATTCAAAATAGACACAGACACAAAAGAAAAGACAAGAGTAAGTATCTTGATTCTAGATTTTGATTCAGTTTGAAAAATTAGTATGCGGACAAAACACAAAACTGGCTGTGGATTTGAATGACGAATAAAAAACAGGATAAGGCTCATTCACTCATATCCTCATTTCCAATGATTCCACTCATTCCACTGATTAGCTGTCTCACTTACAATCCAACAAACTGAATCGAATCCAGTTGAGTAGAGTTGAGTTGACTGGAATTGAATTGAATTGGAGAACGGGAAAAGAGAGAGGGCAATTCACAACTCAGGACTCTCAGCAGGACGTAAAACCTTGAAATTGAAATTGGTGGGAATAAATGGAAATTTGCTACTACTTTGGTTTGACTTGGTTTTGTGTTTTGTGGTTCTCCAGTTCCAGCACAGTTCATTTTAGTTTAGTTCATGGAATAACAGGAAAATACTAATAATGCTAATAATCGTCATCAGTCATCAGCGTCATTTTCGTCAATAGAAAATGAATTTGTGTTTTGCGTAAATGTCGCCACTTTCACTTTCATTTTACTTTTGTTGCCTTTTTCAAGCTTTGTGATATTTACAATGTACCATAGAAAATACAACAAGAGTAAAAATGACGACAATTTCACGACCAACTGTCAACTGCCAATCATTTGGAACATTTGGTGACTTTCACCGATTTTCAGAGAGTGCAAATCAAAACTTGGACTAAAGTTGAAAATTAGGATTCAATTTTTTTAATAACAAATGTGATGACAAATTCGGAAATTTTTATCCCTTTCTTTGAAATTTAAAACAGGAGTTACACGAGAAAAAAAATGAATATTTTGAATCTTTTTTTCTGATTTTGACGAGTCCAATCCAATCCAATTATTGAATGACTATGCAATTTAAATCTCCAACTCAATTTGTACATGGAGGAAATGCATAGCATTTGATTATGCAAAAGTAAATGCACAAGTAAATGTGCATGGTGAAAATTTGTAAATTTGTTCAAAGGTGTGGAAGTTTGTGGTGTGTGTGTGTGTGATTTGTTATGTGTGGTTTACAAATACTATTTTGAATTTTGAGAGTGTGTGTTTCTTGTTTTGTGTTTGCATATAAATCAACGTCTCTTTACTGTTCACTGTTCGTCGTTCGTTGTTCGTTCCCTGTTTATCGCTCCAACTAATCGTATTCAGATTCATAATTTCCTTCCGCACAATTCTCACACGAAACCAAACCACAACAGAAGAGAAAACTGCACAAGTCACTTTCTCTTTTTACCACTGCACGTTCAACACTAAACACTCAAGTAAAACGAGCGAACGAACTGCAGTCTAAAATCTACATCATTCTAGAGAAGTGGAAGGAGGAAAAGGAAAGGTGCAGTTTGCAGTTTGCAGTGCCAGTGGTAAATTTAACTTGTTCTTCTGTTCCACACAATACAATTCAATACAAGTAAAACTTTTCAACTGTGCATTTGAAAAGTTGTCGTCAGTTGTTGACGGATTTTGATTTTGTAATGCAGCAGTCAAATGCATGAGCGATAACCGCTAAAGCTAAACGCTAAAAGATAAACGATCAGCAAAACTTCATAATTCTACGAGTGAAATCTATTCATCTACATTTTACATAGAATTGTAAGTTGTGTACAAAACTCAAAACTCAACACGGTCTGATGAAATAGAAAGATAACTATTTAAAGGCACGTGTATTGTATTGTATTTTGTATGGTCGGCTGAACGGAAAAGGAGGGTTGAGACTGATTGAAATAAAGCCTCTAATTTCTAATTGATCTCACTAAAACATCATACAACTAATATCCACGATAAATACACATGTAAATACAAATCAAGTTTATCAGTACACTTCATCAAAAACCTCTGGTTTTTGTGTTGAGATAGGAAAAACATAAACACAAGAACCGACTTTCTTTGTTCAATGTTCAATAATCAATAACCGTTTAAAACCCCAGCCGGACCTTTTTATTTTTTACAAGTATTTATATTAAATTGAGACCTGACTTTTTTCCTGTTGTGAGCAGGTGCGTTTAAGCTTTTACTCTGTACACTGTACACTCAATTTAATGAACTTTGGAATGCTAGAGGAATAAAAATCAGACATGAGCAGAAGAACCAATCAGATTCAGATTCAGCTTTAGATTTCAGATTGAAAATCAAAGTACAAAGTACAAAGTAGAAATTCAGTGTCAATTAATTTGTCTCATATCTTTGTCTATTTTGTATGTGTAATGTGTAGCCTGTGAATTTACATTAAATTGTAGATTGCAGATTGTAGGTTGTACTGATGTGTGAATCTCTATTGTAATTGCAGGGAAGCGGAGGACGTGTACAGACTTTCAACTTCCGATTTTGTCTTATATACCATTTAAAAACAATTTAGAATCAACAGCTCAGATTCCCAACTGTCACATCCTCTCTTTCTCTCTTCCATTGTATTGTTTTGTATTCCTTTTCCTTGCTTTCTCTGGACTCTTGACTCTTGACCTCGTTCATTCATAAGGATTTGTCATTTACTCGATATTTTGGTAACCGCATGCCGCGAAGCTTTCCAGCTTAAAAACACCTTTTTCTTTATGAAGTAAACTAAAGGTATTTTCTACCAGAATTTTTGAATACTAAATGAATCCATCTATTTTTCTAAAAGTTTGGCACCATTCACTGAGAAATTACTGGAAAATTTGAGTATTCGCGGGGTTGAATTTAGGAAATTTGAATTTTGGCGGGAAATTTGAATTTTGGCGGGAAATTTGAATTTTGGCGGGAAATTTGAATTTTAGCGCGAAAATCGTATTTAAGCGGAAAACTCGAATTTTAGCGGGAAATTTAAAATTTACTTACTCTGTAACAAATCGTTCAAGAATTTACGCAACGGATAGTATCTACTAAAATACATGAAGAGTTGTTACAGCTGCTCACTTTTATTGAAAAAATCCAATTCAAATCCAAATACACATGACTACGAATACGAATAAAAGTGGATGCACTGCAAAAGAAAAAATAAGATGAAATGAGAAGAATAGTGTATCAAGGATTGAGCATTGAGTATTTGAAAAGATTCCAGTTGTGCAGAAAAACCGGGGTAACGGAAGTAAAAAAAAATCAAAGGATGTTCTTTTATTTCTCTCTACTTTTAACTCTGCTTTTGCCTTCTCGTTTCAGCCTTTTTCTAGTTACTGCTGCATTCAGAATCCAAGTCATTGAAAATCAAAGAAAAGGAAAAAACGAAGCAGAAGAAAGCGAGTGAAAGTGGGCGAGAGGAAGAAGTTGGAATCTTGAGTCTGGAGTCTGGAATCAAATCAGGTCAACCTCACTCCAAATCCAACTCCAAGTCTATCTCCTGTCTCCTTCATTTGCTACTTTGCTTTGGTCATGCTAATCCAATGTGATGTCATAAGATGTTTCTTGACTCTAGAATCTAGAATCCAGAATCTAGAATCTAGATATTTTGCACATGAGAGAGAAAATAGATCGAAGATCTAAAATCTAAAATCTAGAACATATCACAGAAAAAGAGACCAGGGGTCCAAATTCCAAATACCAAAAACCAAATACCAAAAACCAGACGCCAACTAAAAGACGATGCACGGTGAAAGTAAAACGGAGAAAGTACACGGTACAAAAAGAGAAAGTCAGAGTGAAAGTCAGAGCTGAGGAGTTAAAGAGTAAAATGGTAAAATAGTAAAATAGAGAAAGTGAAAGTCAAAGTGAAAGTGGAAAACAGAAAACAGTGATAGGAGAAAATGGAGAAAGGAGCGTCGTAACAGTCGTCTCAGACGAACTCTGAACACTTTATTATTCAATAGACTTTTATAACCTACATCTTCTTCTGTGCATTCTTATACTTATACACACATATAGAATACAGAATATACTCTTTATTTCCAACCTCCCTTTTCTTCCTCTTTTCCCTCTCCTCTCTTGTTTTTGCCCCCTTTCTCCCTCCCCCTAATTCAATCCCATTCAATTCAATTCCAGTCGATTCAAACCATTCCATTCAAATTTAACTTGACTCGGTCCTTTTTGATTCTTTGGGATTAAAACAGAATCAGAACCTGAACGGAGATTTTAATGTAGTTTGGTTTGGTTAAAACTGAGGATAAATTAACAAAGCCTCTGCATTTGGATCTGAATCTGGATTTGGATTTGGATTCGGATTTCAATCAGAAGTGTTTGCATTGTCTAGTTTATATAATATGGTGCATATTATCATGTTACGATCTACATTTATGTAGATGAATAGACGATCCAGATCCAGTCTACTTTTGTCGGATTGTATTTAAATTTGTATGATTCATTTGACTTTTATTTAAATTTTAAAGGGTGCCGGTGGCCTACTTTCTTTCTTTCTTTTCATTTCAAATTTTGATTCTGGTTCTGATTTTGACATGCTTTAGACCTTCAACTTTATAATTCATTCAAAAAAGAAATTTCTTTATTATTATGCGTTACTTGAATATTTGAATACTTGGATTTCTAGATTTCGAATGCCAAGTTCAGTACTAAACTTTTCCCTCTATTTATACAGTTTAAAATAGACAATAGAAAATGCTGCTGCACAGTGAATCGAGTTATAATTCTATTCAAGTAAATCTACATGAAAAGTTTTGCGGCAAGTTTTTGTGGTTTTTTGGAAAAGTATTTTTTTATCCCTGAATATAAGAAAGTTTTAAAATGCAAAAATACCAATGAAATTAATGAATTGAAACACTTGCAGGAACAATAGATAAAGATTAATAAACTTTGGAATTAAAATAAAAGTAAAAAACTTGAGATATTTGAACCTAAAAAGCTTTTTTTTACCTACTTAAAGAAAAATGCGAAACTAATATTTTTGTTTATACTTCAAAAATCTGCATGTAATGAGCAACGGTTTTATTTTTTGTTCTCGACTAATTAAACTAATTAAAGACGGAAGACTTATTAAAGTGCCGTGTGCCGTGTGTTGTGCATATGCTGAAAAGTGCAGTCTCTTGCAACATGTGTAAAATACTGCTGTGTAAAATGCACCAGAGATTATTTCCAGTGAGAAATCGGTGTATCTGTGTACTACACGAAATAAAATAATTATAGCTTCTCCACTCTCCACAGCTTTGTTATTTAATATTTAGTATGTACAATGTACACGAACAGGAATAATAATAACAGCTTTTATAATTATCTCAGTCTTGAATTTCAAGCTTAAATATCAGCTGTGCTTTTGATTTCTGATGACAAATTTATGCACACTCCGGCTCCGATTTCCGCTAAATAGAAAAGCCTTGTTGAAGGTATTCTCATGAATCCTAACATTGGATCTGGGATTTGGACTTGGATTTCTGATGCTGAAGCCACAATTTACATTTTGCTATAAATCAAGTACCTGAACATTGAAGATTTCACACAGAGAGAAAGCTAGAGAAAGTTAAAGAGAAAGTCAGAGTGAAAGTCAAGAGAGGGTTTTAGAGGTGAGTGAAAGGAAACTTTCACCACTGGTTTCTGGTAATTGGCCGTATCCATAAGCCATAATTACATTGAGGCAAGTTAATAAAACCCAACCAAAGAGCAAGAGGAGAAAGACAAGGTACATTTTAAACATTATAAAGTCAACGAGCAGGAGAACGGAGAACGGAGAAAGTGAAGATTTGATAGGAAACGATGCACTGTAATTCACACTTTGCCCATTAATACAACCATAACCATAAGCGTAACCGTTATCCATCTCCCATCTTTTATATAGCATTAAACTAAATAATCAAAAGTCAAAGGAATGGGAAATTTGTACGGATGCATGAAATTGTGTTGGAAAGGAAATCCTGAGAAATTATTACATCTACAATCTACAGTTCTGAAACCCAATGAGTTAATGAGTGAAACCGACCGAGTGGATGTGGATGTGGTTTGTCAACTTGACTTGAGGTTTCTGTGTGACGGTTCTTTCTTGCTTTCTGGTTTCTCTTTGGAATTTGGAAGAAACCCGTCGTCATCGTCATCGTCAAATTCAAATTAACCAGGAATTTCTTCCTCTGTATTCAAAATACCTCTGAAATGCTTAGCGGATCAATTTCACATTAACATTCATATTTACTATTTACTCGAAATTTTATTACGTGCATTTTAATCAGTGCACTTTTATCTTTGGTGCGTTCAAGATTTAGCATCTTCAGACTTTAAAAATGAGGCTTGTTCAATACAACCGTTACAAAAATCTTCAACTGCAGATGCTTTTTTAAAGAAACTTGAAAAGTTTTGATTTTTTTTTCAAGAATCAACTTGAACATTGACTTACGCTTAAAGCTCATTTCCTTGTATGAAAACTGGCATCATTTTACATTTTACATTTAACATTTAGAAGAGCGGAGCTTTCTTCAATTTCTTTTTATAGACAGGATGCTTGCAAAATACAGTGCAAAATACATTCAGCTTCAGCTTCAGATTTAGATTTAACTTCAGCTTCAGAGTAAAAGTGAAAGTCAAAATGGCTGTAATAAGATTTGCTCATGTAATTCGGAAAGCTGGAGAAATTTGAGGCGATAGACGAAAGACGAAAAACGAAAATATACGGGGCTAAAGTACACAAAGTAGATCGATAGTTCTCTTCATATACCCAAAAGAGTGAAGCTGAGTCCTCTTTCCTCTTTTGCTTCTGCATCTGCATCTGCAGCCAACGGAGGATTGAACATGTATTTTGTATGGCGTGTGGCTATTTGAATTTGAATCCGAATTTCAAAATATCCAAACCTCTACGCAAATGCTTCCAGTGATTCCAGTGATTCCAGTCTGCCTGCAGTACATTTGGATTTGGATTTTATAGACAAACCGACCAAAGCACGAGAACTCGATCTGCGATCTGCGATCCAATTCTGTATTAATAGAAACAGCTCGTTCTATTTTCTGTATGTAAAATATAATATTCTACACTTTATCCATTATCCATGTTATCAGCGTAGAGGCGAGTTATTGGGATGGAAATCGATTTTGGGCGACAGCTTTGGTGATAATATTATCTTATGGCGAATGGTGAATGGTGATTCTCCTGCTGGAATTTAATAAACTGATTAGAGAGATAGATTTGCTTCTTCCGATTACTCCCTTTCCGCAGTTCCACATCCAAATTCAAATCTAAATCCAACTCTGCAGCAGCATCAGCAGATACGAGATAAGGCAAACACCAATGCACACACAGAGATAAGCATGTAAAGATGTAAATTTACTACACAGAGATACACACGGAAATTTTGACGGCAATTGCGCAATCATTTCCTCATCTTTTCTCTATCAGATTCTTCGCTGTCAGACTCAATATCTAAATTTATATTAAGCCTCTTGAATCTTGAATCTTGAGTGTTGAATCTAGAATGTTGAGTGTTGAAACCACATCAAATATCATCAGCCACCAGCAATCACGATCAACGATCAACCATCAACGACCAAATCACCCGGTCATCACGTCATCACACGTGGGAATTTCGAATACTTTTTCAACTATGGTACCATTTAAATAAAAACCTTTGAAATTTCTAGTCCTAACTTTAATTAATAATTGATAATCTGCTTGTCTAATTATTTTTTTACGGTGGAGCAAAAATTAATGAATGAAACATTTATAAATAATTTCAAAAGATCTTTTTAAAAAAATGTAAAGTTTATTTTTAATTTCAAGTTAAAAGGCGGTAATATTTAAAACAGAGAAATAGAAATAGAACTAGAAATGTTTTTAAAATTATATGATATGTTTGGGTGATGTGAAACTGGTGAGGTGTCATAAAGTAAAAAGTAAAGTGGTGGAAAGGACCACAATGGGAAATGGATAATTGGGGTGAGGATTGTGGCGGAAATGGAGGAGCTTCACTCAAAATTAAGGAGGGAGAAGCGGTTCAATCCAAAGGATTCTGAATCCTACGGTTAAATATTATGAAATGTCTATGTGTATTTTGGAAGTGGGGTGGAAAAATGTGGAAATTTGGATTTGGATTTGGATGTGAAATCTGGAGCTGAGAGTCAAAGTCAAAGTCCCAAAACGCATGACCTAAAAAATCATAAAGGAAAACGAACCAAAGCTCACACTATATTGTACATTTTACAAACTGCACGTTCCTGTACACTGTGCATACACTGTATTTGGTGTTTATACAGCTTAAATCCTGGTGAAAGTCAAGTCAAGAGAGTCAAGAGAGTGAAAAGAGTGAAGAGAGTGACAATGGGGAAGAGTTGAAAAGAAGATGGGACGCGAGAGTCTAGAGTCTGGAGTCTAGAATTGGAGTCTAGTCAAGTTGAGAGAGGAGTTGACTGGAGTCGACTGGAGTGTAAATGAATGAATAAAGAGTCTACTTAACATGATTGTAGTGTCTGTCAACGGGAGGACGTGCAGTACATAACATACAACATAATGAATCCTCCTTCCTCTTCCTTTCATGTCCCTTTACACTTTAGACTTTAGACATATACTCCTCCGTTCTGTATTCTAACTGCACAACACAACTGCGTATTACATCTGTATCGTGTCGTATATATTCCTCCAGATTTTCTGTACATATTTTACATTGTCATCTTTCATGTGCAGAATGGAGAATGGAGAATGGATAAAGTCGCTTTGGTTTAGTTTGGTTTGGTTTGATTTTACCTTTTCCCTCATCAACTATAATTTAAATACAGGACAGAAAGAAAATTTTCCACTTCTTTTCCCTCGAATCTTGGAGTCGGATTTACATGAAAGTATTTATGTACAATGTACAATAAAGATAGCTGTAGAGTTGAGTTGACTTGAATCTGGAGCTTTGAGTTGAGACGAGCCGCTGACATTGTAAAAGCAAGTTTAGGCGTGTTCAGAATCTTTTAATAGTTTCACTGGTGAAGTTTTTGTATTTTCTATCTACTTCTGTTTCTATTTCATTCCTTAGCTTTGGACTGTACAGATTTTACTAAAGATTCGACTTTTCTTTTTTAAAAGGATTTTAAAAGTCATACTCAACGGCCTTGATTTTACATTTTAACTTGATTACAAACTACAAACCCATTGATTTTTTTTAATTTTTACCCCTAAATTCTTCATTCTTCATACTTTTTACACAGGAATCTTTGCATAAAAGTAAAAGTTGAGTTTCCACCATTTTAAACTTATAGTAATGCAAAATGAAATGAAAGAACAAAGTAAATGTGCTGCACATCTTTATTTGAAATTTCCCTCCAATTGTACAAATATTTCCAAAATACGGGTGTAACTTACAATTAGTCACCAAAGACTTTTGACGCTTGTTGGTCTTTTAACTGGGACACAAATGCTCATAATTATGTTTTCAACTTATTTTAATCTGTTCTGTCTTCATCCTTATCATGTTCGTCAATTTCACTTTATATTGGTTTAGTTGAGCCTTCATGCAGACGCTTCAGGTACTTTCATTTAATTTTACTACTGCCCTCATTTACTCTCAAAACTATCTGTAGATTCTGGAACCTATTTTGTACATTTGCATAATTATTGTAAATTGTAACATTCAAGTTAATGAAGCAAGTAATTTTAATAACTGCGCATCATCTCATTCTCATCTCATGTGATGTCTGATCTGGCAAAATGTTAAACGGTGTGTAAAACATTCACAGTATTTGTATTTGTAGCTGGAAGCTTAACAAAACATGGAATTCCCTCATATTTGCAATTTGAGTGGTATTTACTATTTACTTTTCTCTGATAGAAAAGAGTTGCTGGAAGGCTGGATCGGCGAAAAAGGTTTGTACAATGGCAACTACATTTTAGAACGAGAAAGAGTACTCGTGTACTGTACAATGTACATTGTAAATAAATACATCTACAATCTACATGTTCCATAAACACATGTTTTGGCTTGTTTATGCCCCTGTTTACATTTTGTACACACATTTTGGAGACATAAGTGGACAATGGATAATGGACAACGAACAGTGGAAAACTGAACATGGTTTTTGCACATTTTACATTTTACATCGAGGAGAAAGAGTGGACTGGACTCAACTCTCGTATAGATTTTTCCATGTAGATTCTGGATTGTGGGTTGTGGATTTGAGATAGTAAATTGTGAACTTAATGCGACCAAAAGTATTTATTTATTTCAATGCTCAATGTTCAGTGCTCAAGGCTCAGTACTGAGTACATGCGTATCGTTCCTGTGGTTCCTACTCGTACTCGTATTCGTAAGTATGCATAAACATGTCATGTACTTGAGGATTGGACATTCTCGATGGACATGTATTTTATTACGCATGAGTATTAGTGGTTGTAGATGGTAGATTTTAGATTGTGGATACAAGATAGAAATTTTCATAGGTTTTGTATTAGTCGTGAAATTGGTCGTTGACTGTATCCGCCATAAAGATAAGATTTGTGTGTGGGGGTTATGGCTTTCTCCTCCTGGGACTGCGAGTCTGCATACACAACATACACATGAACTAGGAACAGTCCTGGCCAAGTATTTCATTGGATGTGATGTAATAGTGTATAGTTGAAAAGAGAAAGTAAGAGAAAGTAAAAGAGAAAGTAAGAGAACGTAAAAGAGAAAGTAAGAGAGAAAGTAAAAGAGAAAGTAAAAGAAAGTAAAAGAGAAAGTAAAAGAAAGTAAAAGAGAAAGTAAGAGAAAGTAAAAGAGAAAGTAAGAGAGAAAGTAAAAGAGAAAGTAAGAGAAAGTGAGAGAAAGTGAAAGAGAAAGTAAGGGAAAGTAAGAGTTTTGGTTCTGGTGACATAACGACCTCATAATTCCCATCTTTCTAATATGCTACAATTCATAAGAGCCGCTCATTTCAAGCTCCTTTTCAAATCTTTATGAGCTATCAAACGCTTCCTTGGTCTGGCTTAACTACATGCACACTCCTGGCTACACTGAGCTTGTCCTCATAATTACACTTTCAATTTCACTCACTCACTCTCTACTATTTTCGTTTCCATTCACATCCTTCATTTCTTCACAGGAGAAAGTAGAATATAATATCTGTATAAAATTGTAATAGCACTATAATAATATTTCTATGACCAATTTTTCTCCTTATTTCTCTTCTTTTTCTTCTTTTTCTTCTTTTGCAAGATCACTAAACATTTATACCTCAATTTGTGGAATTTACAACACTAATTCATTTTACTCATGTCATCTGATTACGGGATTACCATCCTCATCTTTCTCCTCATCGACAAGGACATCCACAACACTTCTTCATTCTTCATGTTTCTTGCTCTTCTTTCGACCATTTTAATATCATTCTTTTAATACTGTTTTACTATTTTCTAACCAATGGACAATCGACATGGACGACGGATAAGTTTACATCAGTTTTACACTTTCGGACTCACATTTCTTCAGATTAATTCTCCATTTCACTTTTTCGCACTTTTAACTTTCTTTTCAATTTCTTCTTGAGCTTTGAGTTTTGAGACTTGAGTTTTGAGACGGTGATCATGAAAAATGGGGAAAAGAAACGAAAAAGAAAACGTGTTCTATTTTTCCTTTTACTTTTTAAGCTTAAGCTTGAGTTTCATCACTCAATAAAAAATTATTGGACATTATGACACAAAGTTATTTTTTCATTTCATTCGTAAAGAGCAGAGCAGAAAGTAGAGTAGAAACTGGGAATTTGTACCGGTAGATCAAGATTCTAGACTGTAGACTGTAGATTGTACAAGTATCAAACCTAAGTATGAAAACGGCAGTTAAGATTATATATATAAATTTAGAAAATGGCGATGGTCATTTGGTCATTTCCTTCAAGAGCTTCAAAACCTTCAAGAATCGCCCCACTTCCTTTTATTTTTTTTTACTTTACTTTAGTTTGGTTTGGTTTGGCGTGGTTGTTGGAGACTAAAAAGCAGAAAATAAAAATGCGGATGCAGCTACACTGTTTCCGATTCCGATTTCAACTCTTAATCCTACATATTGAAAAACCGTGTAGTCTTTACTCTTTACTTTATAATACATTTTTTTACTACATGCATGAAAAATGAAAATGCCTATGCAGTTTTCTCGTGGAATTTCTACTGAACCGTTCCGATGTATCTACGACGAACGATGAAGGATGATGATTTATGGAAATCCTATCTTGGAATTTTATTTCTGTCCATTAATACAGCAAACTCTTTGGACTGGAGTTGGAGTTGGATTGTGTACATATTGATGATTGTGTAACGTAAAAAGTTTCAAAGTTGCTTTCTCTATTCTCTATACTCTACGGTACTTTGGAAATATTGAGCATATGGAATATGAAAGTTGTAGAAGAGCAGAGAAAAGCTGAGGGAAAGGAAAACGAGAAAGAGAAAGAGTTCCACGGACAAAGTCAAACTGTAAACCGTGCAGGACATAAGTTGAATGGATGGCTGAGCAATTCAATGGCAGTGGCAGTGCCAGTGCCAGTTTCAGTGTTGGATCCAGAGCAGCCGGAGAATTGTGCCTCACCGAATGAATGTCCAATGTCCACCCAGCCAATCCAAAGTCCAACTAATAGACAACTTTCCTGCCAAGTGCTTGCACGCAACTTGATCTCCGTTCTCTTTCTGTGGATCTACAACATGTGCCTCTTTTTTCCTCTTGTCATTTTCCCTACCTTTAAAAGTACACTGTACACTGTACACAGTTTAGACGCAGACATAGTTTTCTCTCTCTTTCTCTTTTTCAAACATAACCCGTCATCGTCATCATACAAATAGCCACAAGTCCAGTTCCAGTTCCAGTCAACCAAGGAAATGAGCAGCCAACCGTCCAATCCAGGTCATTCGCTCCGTTTTCCCTCACAACTAAAAATCCATCAGCTTAAATTCCTCAATTCCCAAATTCCTAAATTCCAGTCACAATTCCAGTTCAAGGAATGGGAGAAAAAACAATTGAAATTGAGATCGAAATCTAGATCTACTATCAAAAATCAAGAATCGACAGTCAACATTCGACAAATACTAGTACAAATTACAAGTGAAACGTGCAAAACTATTTGTACTAAAACCATCAAAAGATATCTAACATTTCAAATTTCGAATGTCGACTGTCGATTGTCTCATGTTTAATGTCTTTTGTTTGTTCCACTCATCATCTTTTTGCACTGATATCAACTGATTTACAATGACAAATTCCAGCTTAAATTAAATGTCTCTAATTTACGCTCGTCCCAATTCCAATGTCAAAAGTCGAATATCAAAAGTCAGGAGGATCAAGTAAAATAATTAAAACATTAAACATTAAATGCCTCACATCTTTTTTATTGTTACGAAGAATCCCAATTAATTAGCCTGAAGGAATTTGAGATGGGAAATGGGAATTTTTTCCAACAAAAGATATCTTTTTTATGAAAAATTACTACTAGTTTTCAAATAGTTGAACGAATATTTTATTTACGACAGAAAAGCTTCAAATTACTATAGTAAATTTTTAGAAAAAAATGAAAGAAAAAATATCCAGAAAAATAGTTAGCTTAATAAGCTTTTTTTTTACTTTTATTATTTTTGTTTGTATATTTTATAACACGCGTAGGTATTTTTAGAAGAGTGTGACGTTTCTAGATAAATGCATAAATATCTATGAAAAACTCTAAAGAAAAGGAATTGAATTTCCTCAAGTCTCAACTTCTTTGACTTGTAATATTATGAATTAAAATATATGAATATGATATGAAACTGTCATCTTGTACTGAATTTGAAATACTTATTTTTTGGAACTATCTACTGCAAGTTTCATCTTTTTGAGAAAACTAACCAAAAATCTTGATGCTTTTATCTTTTATGCTTTTATGCTGTTATGAAGTATGAGAGTAAATAGAAAAAAGATGTGTAAACAAACATGTTTTATACCTATATATGGTGCAGGCTGGTCGTGGTGAATGTCATGCCGATGATCATGATCGTGGTCATGATCATGGTCGTGGTCGTGGTCGCGACGTTGGTCCTCGATGTGAATCTCGCTCTCGCTCTCTCCCTCATCCTGCGGTAGCTGAAGCTGCATCGACGGTTGTTGTTGCTGCCGCTGCTGTTGTTGTTGTTGTATTTGTTGTTGTAGATAATGTTGGGTGGACTTTGTTGGGAACTTGAGTTGAGTGGACTGGGATAGTGATAGCGACATACTGGGATATTTTACCGAGTCCTGTCCTGGACTTCCTGTATAAAATAAACATTTCCCAAAAAACTGTATTAGACACAACACACAACATACAACATAGAAAATATACAAAATATACATACAAAATATGTAGCAAGTTTTTCACCCTTATTTCCATTTCCATGGAATTTTTTACAATATACAATATTTAGCATTCACACACATTCATACAGGAAACAGTTGAAAGTTGAAGCTTCTCAAATTCAAGTATAATGTATACATAATACATGATACATATTTATAGGTCGTATCTTCTCTTCTGTTGTGTTATTTCTTTGCTCAAATACATGAGACGTTTGACTTTTATTTATTTTTATTATTATCATTTGAAATTCTAAAATCTATGGCCAACGTTTCAATTTTTTCATCTTTTTCTCTAGCAGACTTTTCAATATTTTACTAAACTAGAAATCTTAAATTGAAAGTACAACGCACATTTAGTACAGTTGAAACTAACAATAGCTTTTCTATTTCCTACTGCACTGAAGGTTGAACATTGAACAGCAAACAGCACAGCTTCTTACAGTAAATAGAAAATAGTGGAAAAATCTGTTTGAATTGAGATCAGAGGAAAAGCGGTGCTGGTGTGGTCTGATTTGATATGATTTGATACGGTCGGATGTAAAAATGATAGGGAAAGGGAAATGAAGAGGGCGAATCAGCATGTGTGTGTTTGTATGTATAATGTATGTATGTAAATGTGGAGACTACAGGGAGTTGACCAGACTTCACCAAACCAAACCAAATCAGAGAGGAGCAGATCGGAGCGGAGCGGAAAAGGAAGGAAATGGAAGTCAGGAAAAGACCATTTGGACGGGTTTGTGACTGCATTTCAGTGGCTGCAGTTGTCATAATGTACAAGACGTGCTTCCTTTTTCTTCCTCTTCTTCTTTTACTCTTACTTGTTCTTGTTCCTGGAAGGCAAGACAAGTCGCAGCTACTGTACAAATACAAGTACAATGGCCCATGAAATTCCTATACATGCATACGTCCTCAGAATACATAGCATCCTATTTCCCTTTAACCTGGAGCCTGAAATCTGAAATCTTAAATCTAGATTCTAAATATCAGCTCTCTGCGTCTCTCCACAAACCGTCAACCGTCGACCGTCCACAATGTCATTTTACTTCCATAGACTTTAAACGGGTCTACTTTATGCTTTATACTTTATACGTCACTCGAAAGCATTATTTAGAATCAGGAATATGAGAAAGTACACAGCCCAATATAACCTAACCCATGCAGCACGTGACACATGTTCGGGAATGAAATGAAGGAAATGGTATTAAAAATGCCGAGACTTGCCCTGTGTCTATCACAAAAGATAATACAATAATACAATATACTCTTGAACTAGATGTTAGTTCTTGCGCCTTTTACGCCTTATGTTTCCACATTTTTAGGAGGCGAAGCTGACTTTTGAATTCCTGTTGTCGATAGTGTGCAATTAGCCACATAGCGGACAAATTTGAAGATAGTTGATGGCGCCATTTGGTAGACAAATTTAAATGTTGGGAGAGGTGCCACCTATTGGAAAAATTTAGTGCTCCTTAGTGGCGCCATCTAGCGGGAAAATTTGAATCTGTATAGTAAAAGTCTTAAGAACTCATTTGAAGCACATGGCAACATTCTCCAATGATTTCTTACGTTTCCAGTCAGCTTCGCTTCCAGAGTCAAAAGCATTTGGGCTTTCAATGCGATGTAAAATGGGCAAAAAAAGATGATTTTTGACTTTATTACAAAATAGATGAATCTTGTTGTTTTGTTTTTGTTGTTGTTTGTTGCTCTTATCTAAATCTTTATTGTGTTTTTTTGTGGGCAAGATGGTTGAAAAGATGATAGACATTTGGACTACTTTTCTCTGTCTTTCCCACTCTTTATTTTCCATTCTGGACAATCTAAAATCTACACTGTTCATTTCTGTGGTTACACACAAGGAATTTTAATTCGTTTCATCTCCTCTTTTACTGTCATTTGAGTCAGTTGGGAAGAGAGTAAGTTTAATTCCACATTTACAGTTCCAAAACGTCCAAATCGTCCAAATTGTCCAAAAGTATGTCGTCATATTCTGGTTCATTGTTCATTTTTATCATAAAATTTGTCTCATAAAAAGATAAGATGAAAATGATACTTTGGCAATTGTGCCTCATCCATGTCTATCTAAAAGTGCTGTAATAAATGCTTGATTTGTATGGTTGATGGACAATGGACATTAGGATGGTCCAAAAAAACCAAACGTGTCGGAATCTTTCGGGCACGTTGCTCAAAAGTTACCTGTATGTTAGTGGATTGTACCTACCGAATTTCAGGAAAATCCGTGATTGCTTAGATGTGGCGCAAACGGGTCAAAGGTCACCACTTGCTCAAAATCTTGATTCACGTTTCAATCTCGTTCTAAGGACTCCGTAATCGGATTTTCATGTTAGTTGACATTTCTGAACGGGAATTGAATGGTCTTTAATATGCATTTCCTAAAAGTTTCATAGTACCCGGGTTCGAAAAAATACCCGGGTAACAAATACAAAATCCCGAATTTCGGGTCCACGTCGGGTTTTATGCTAACAGTGGTATAACACGCTGAAAGTATGGCTTATTGCGGTTTATAAACGGTGATTAATTTTGAAATTGGTTAAAAACTAACAAAATGGCAAGTTTTTAAAAATTGTGTATTTTTAT
>JABASP010002857.1:0-17289 GCA_019776565.1 Sminthurinus signatus | reverse complement strand
CCATTTCTCTTAGCCAGAGTAATAGCCATTTCTCTTAGCCAGAGTAATAGCCATCAAAGCTAGATCCTGACTCGGATCGTGACGCCACCGGATACGGATTTTATTAGGGTTTAGATGATACGCGGTATTACTGAATACTGAATACTGGGTACTGGGTACAAAATAGAGACGGGCAGTGGACAAACAGAAAAGGGAAGAATAACATGTTACATGACAAATAAGACATATTACAATGTAGAGCGTATATTACACATTGTACACAAATATATACTCAATGCTTAATACTCAGCGGGACAGCGAGGCTTGTTTTGTTGAGACTGTTTTGAGTAATCAGTAATTGTTTTTCTGTCTACCAATGTTTCTATTTTCTACAAGTATTGACTTTACAAGCTTTAAGCATTCGGTATTTGACATTTATATAACATGTTGTATGTTTGTTGTCTGTAGGTGAAAGTATATGCTATTTGTGATATGTAGAATCTAGAATGTAGACTGCATGTAGTTTTGTATTTTGTATCAAATTGTCTCTGTGCTTAAGTAATAAGTATCCTTACTAAATCGGCCTAATACAAGCTATATATAGTAATTTATCTGCAATTACAACCTTTTGTAACTGACTTGTGTTGAAACTGCTCAAACTCAAACTCAAGTTCATTGTACAATCTATACTATCGATATTTTACATGCATGTTTTGAATACATAAGGGCACCTGTATCATGGGTACTTATCTCTATCACGTTTTATGGATTTGTCCATCCGGTTGTATAATATATAATATGGTGCATGGTGTGTATGAGGTTTGAGTTCACGCCGTGTAAAATATAAAATGGGTAAATGTAGGGAAAAATCAAAATCCAACTCATAAAATTTCATCACAACGTCTTTAGAACATGGAACAATATAATATATTATATTTATGTAGGCATGAAACAAAAAAACAAAAGTAGCCTCCACTACGTTTTCTCTCTACGTTTAAACTCCAAACTTAAACAGAAAAAGAAAGCATGAAGAAAAGAGAAAGAATACAAAATACAATATTTCCTATTGTAAATGTAGAAAATACATAGACGTTTACACAATAGAAAATACAAAATACAAGGAATACCAGTACAGTATACAGTACATGTACGCATAAAAATTTATAAAGGCCTCAGCAAATGAATGTGGGTCAGCAAGTCACGCAAACCATAAAGCTCCTATTAGAACCAGCATTACATTGCCATTGTATTGTATTGTGTTGTATTTTCCCTTCCCGTAATAATACCGTTACCCTTTTTCCCCATGGTGAGTCGAATGTTGAATGTTGAATGTGGAATGTTGTGTGTGTGTTGTGTGTTGCATTTGGAATACTAATGTAATAATGTATAATAAAACCTTTCCTTTTTCCACTACGTATTATGTATAATGTTCAATGTTCAAAGTACACTAATGACTGTGACTATGAGTAGGTACTTTTGTACTGTAACTTTTGAATCATGTACATGAGA
Organism: Sminthurinus signatus; assembly: GCA_019776565.1. Taxonomy (NCBI): domain Eukaryota; kingdom Metazoa; phylum Arthropoda; class Collembola; order Symphypleona; family Katiannidae; genus Sminthurinus; species Sminthurinus signatus. The sequence goes on along the minus strand of JABASP010002857.1, from coordinate 15,801 downwards.
CATGAGGAATGAGAAATGGGCAACGTACGATGTACAATGTATGTGATGTGATTAATTGCCCCTGAAGGTCAATCAGATTCTTATTATGTGCGCGGACGCTTCCATGTGTAGGTATTTGTATTATTAGATGTGTTCAAATTACAAATTACAAAGTACCCTGTACAGTGTACAGAGTACAGAGGCACGTGGAATGTGGAATGTTGTACGTGGTAAAAAAACCCAACAGAGTAGATCATCATATTTATGTAATATACTTGTGTAACTGTAGATTCTAGATGTATCTGCATCTTTTCGTGTAGACTGTAAATTGTAAATGTAGACTGTTGACAGTGTGTAGAATGTAGATAATTTATCCTACTGTACTGATAGATTTACTCCATAAATAATTATGCTAGAGTTGCTGGTATATAGATATACATGTTGTGTATTTAGTATTTAGGGAGTTGACTGTATAAATATGCGGGTAAATTGTATAACTGTGTCATGTACATTTGGGAAGCATGAACTGAGAGCTGATGCTAATGTTAGAATTTAGAATTGTACAGTGTTCATGTGGTACGTGATGGAATACGGGTAAAATTTAATGTGTACAGTGTACAGTGTACATTGTACAATGTACAAAAACATGTATTATTTTTACATAGTAAGATTTTTAAGACAATAGTGAATAGTGAATGACATACCGAACAAATGCTGGTTGATCAATTTTGTAGCTGAAGCAATTCCCTTTGTAGGTAGAAAAGACGGTCTTCGACTTTTCTTCTCATCATGCGCCGTACTGGTGCCCAATGAATCGTGTGAACCTCCACGACAGTCTTCGATTTTTGAACGACTTTTACTCGATCCCTAAAAGTATAATTACACACAGACATGTGTAAATAATATTGTAATCTATATATTCTCTGTCTCAAAATATCAATAATCAATAGGTTTTCATTATTTGATTTCATGTCACAAGTCACAAATATAAATGATAAACAAAAAACAAAATGTAAAAAATGTAGCATGCATAGCTTTTTCTTCTTCTTTGATATTTTATAATTTTTCTAAATGTACATAAAGTAAGCATAAATCATTCTGCATTCTCTGAGATTTGAATTTGAATTTGAGTGCTCTCATCAAATTAAAATGAAATACTAAGAATTATTTTATAATAATTGAGAATTGAGAATCAAAACGAAATATTTTAAGCAAAAGGTAAAAAAAATTGACTACTATATAAAAAAATTGTTTATTGGGTCAGTTTCAATGTTAAAGGTGTAAAAAGTTTGGAGTTCTAAATAGAAGATAGGGAACATACAGACAGAGATGAACCATGAAACATCAGAAGCACATAATATTTTTACTATTATGCTTTATGCTGTATATATATACATAGTATATAGATACATACAACATACAACAAACAAACTCAAATTTCAAAACTCAAAAATTTACAGCTTACAGTCTTCAATGTAAGAGAGCAGGTTAAAATAAAATAAAAGAAGAAGAAGATAACAGGAAGGGAAAAAAGGGGCACAACATACAGTCACATTTTGACAGTCTGAAGAAGTAGGTACTTGTTGTTGAAACCGAGCTCTTCTATTTTTTGCTGGTGATGTTGAGTTGTCGGCAGTTCCTCGGATTAGTTCCCCTTCTCCGGAAGAACTTCTTACCACAGCGGTACGAATAGCGGGTTTCCGTCTAGGACTACCCCATGATGTGGAGGATGGACGCTCTTCCCCTCCTCCATCCATCGGATTGACGTACACGTTGGACTCAAGCTCTTCCTGCTGTTATGTGTCATCCATGAGAGTGAGAGAGAGAGAGACAGTGAGAGAGGGGGAGAGAGAGAGGTTGCAAATATACAAATAAACCAAAGTACAAATTAATTTCATCCTCATGCTATTCTAATTTCTATTTACTATTTACGTCCGTACTTTAAAAACATATCATAACTATTAACTATGTACTACAGTTTACTTGCTTTGTGGATTTGAGATTTGAGATTGGAATTTTGAATTTTGTGCTCTTTGTATACAGTATACACTACAGTATATAGTATATATACAGAATACAGACACAGAAAGATACTAGCCAAATACTAATATTATATTATATATTATATTATGGTTTCTATTTTATATACATACAACCATGTTAATAATTATTATTATTACTACTACTATTATGAATATGGCAATGTCATTAAATTTTGATTGAAACGTACCGACATGAATGGATGCGTTTGGCAACTAGCGTAAGTATCGGATGAATCCACGGAGCCCATTTCCATTACGTCGGGAGCTGGACGAGTTTTGAACGTATTTCGCAAATCTTTCATCTCGATGGCTGGCGGTACGACACTCCCACAAACTATCCCAGAGACAACCGTGTTTCGAAATTCACTCACTCCCAGGGGTAGACTCTCTGGATCTGTGTAATCTCCGTACTAATCGACCATTTTAAGGATACAAGAAACCAATCCACAAAATATATATCAATCAAATGTCATTCCTCTACATTGTCAATTGTCATTGTATTTTCAGATGCTCAATTCTTTTTATATTTATATAGATATATAGATAGATATAGATACTTTCACCCACTCATTCACACGCACATACGTTCCACCTCACACTCACACAATCACACAAGTTTTCACTCAATCGCTCAAGACTTTTTTTTGTCAAGATACAATTAATTTTTTTTTTAGAATAAAGAGTTGTGTGTACTGTACAGATAGATAAGTGAAGACTATGTAATAATAATATATAAGATATAATAGAGAGAAAGAGAGAGAGCTGTATTTTTTGCTCTTTTCTATTTTTTTTGTCACATCACTCAGTCAGTAACAGTGACAAATAATATAGTACGGAGAAAGTGTTTGTAGTGAAATTGAAAGCTTATACATTATACGGCCGCTGCTGAGCTTAAATTGTACGTGTCATAAAAATATGTGTGTGTAAGATACAAAAGATATAAGAGATACATATTACATATTATAATATAAGTTAAAGATATATACAGGAATAAAAATCTTTAAGAATAAAAGAAAAATCAAACTGATGAAATATTGGAAGTATGTACAATATATACAGTTTACTACGTAGCATAGTAACAATGCTATAATAATAATAATAATTGATAATAATGTATTGTGTACTGTGTGTACGATACATAATATTTAGAAATGTATGTGTAAAAAATGTGATTTTTAAAAAGAATGTACAAAAGTGGCCGATAAATATATTATAGTAATTATTGTGAAATGATGTGATATGTGGAAGTACGAAAGTTAAAGAATTTTTTGAATAAACTATATATTTATATTATACAAAACTCACTGTTATTGACATTGATCATAGAATACCACTATACCATCACCATGATTATTTTATCAAACTTGATGGTTGATGGATAATGGATATATCTCATGACACAAGTATACACGTAATACGTAATACTGAATCACCAGACCAAACACCAGATTACAACTCACAACAAGAGAACACGTCACATGTAAAGACAGACTCATATATATATATGTACATTTGTATACAAAATATAGCTCCAGAAACCACCACGACCACATTTAACATTTACCATTTACTATAACATAAGAGAGATATGAGTATTTTCTATACGTAATATTATATAGGTATGTTTTTTGATCTCGATATCATATACCAAATAAATAAACCTCATAATATTTATACCGAGTATTTTATTATGTACATGGTACATGGATATTTCAAATTAATTTGATAAACAAGTTAAAACTCAAAACATAATGACGACAGAGGAGTACAAGGCATTGACATGAAATAATAATAATACTAACATAATCTGATGAATTTACTTATATACATCAACCATATTTTGTTATATTTTGTTGTATGCACTATGCACATTGCACATAATATTCAAGTGTATTTTGTGTTTTGTGTGTGTATTGTGTTTGGTGAAAGTATAACTTATTGAGGTCTCCTTTAGTTTCTAAAAGTAATGAAAAAAACTCAAATACTAAAACGTTTTTAGTAAAAACTAAAAGTGGGATAAAACTGAAAATATGACCTAACATTTATGTGAATTAAACATGTGATTGTACCAAAAAAAGAAGAAAAGATTTTCTATTTTCTAGTCCTGCTAAAAATTAAAATCAGCCCTTTTGATATTTGTATTTAAAAGTCTAATCTAAATTAAAACATGTATGTACAAGACACCAAAAAAAGTTATCGTGTACGTATGGAGTTATGGAGGTAAATAAAATGTAATATTTACTCTAGGTTCTAGTTTTTCCCATGGAATCTGGAGTCTGAAATCTTATGACTTATGAATGTAGTAGTATCCAATGTATGCAGTATGCATAAATTTTAATATTACTTATTATAATAATATGTGTGTGTATTTATGTATGTTGAAATTATAAGAGTAATAATAATTAATAATAATTTTTTAGGCGTGCCCAAAGTTCCTTATTAATTGACACACTACCAAGGGAGAGAGAGAGAGCGAAAGAGAGAGACAAAGAGAACTATACCAACCAGAAAACATCGTGGTTCCCAATTTTCATGCTCCGTTTCCATATTTTAATAATATAGTCATGACATGACTGTAAATGAGAGTATAAAATATATAGAGATCCACACAGTATCGACATCTCTATCTACAAAATAAATACATGTGTGATTTATATCTTTAATCTCTTGTAGCTCGTATATTATATTTTATATTATATTATGATTATGATAAAGTCGGGACTTTGGAATTTGTACGTGTGTATTTTCATGTAGTAAGATGTAAAAGTAACTATAGACATGGTACATTTATAATGTATAGTATTATTATAATATATACGTTTTTGGAGATACATTTGGTACTTTATATGAATACGGGTAAAATACGGGTAAAATAGGATGCAAGTTTTCAGTCTGTCTGTTTTGTGGGCTTTTGAGAATAATGCAGTGAATTAAATAGAAAGCACTGACTGCATGTTTTTAAATGTAATACTGTACAATGTACTATGCACTGATATAAAATGCCTGTTCACTATTCATTAAAAGACTCACAAAGGATCAACTACCAATACCTGATCTGAAGTCGCTCACATCCTCCCATCTCCTCCTCATTTACTACTATAATACATGTACATAATATAAACTGTATTATTGTGTATTATATATATTATGTTGCCTGTACATTGTATACTGTGTAATATGTTTACTGTGGGCTATACGCCGTGTGCTGTATGTAACGTGGGAGATGTGGAACTGTGTAGAACTGTGTAGTGAGTGAACTTTCTCCAACTTTCTCTCTCTCTGAATGCGCTGGTGCAAGCACATGAAAGAAAACTCAGTGAATAGACCATGGAATGACGTCATATCAGATAGCTGCACACTCTTTTAAGTTTAGATACTAGATACAATCTACAAGTACAGTGTACACTGTACAGACTCCTGTAGTATTATATTTCATTCTGTGTACACGTATTATAATTTAGTTTTGGATTCTCTGTGTGTTTTGTAGCATTATAGATACATTTTACATTGTCTGCTGTCTACTTGCTGTTTGTATTTTGTATTGTACTTGTTTTGAAACCTGCACGTCCACTCTATTTTCTATATTTTATTATTATTATTATTTAACATTTAACACAAAATCCGTTCAACCGATACTAAATTCTAAATTACACTCTTTGTTTATCTAAAAAACGAGACACTGTAAAATTCACTGGAGACTCTTTTCTCTTTTCATTCTGGGAAGACTAACGACCAATATTAAAATTTAAAATGTGATGCAAGTCTTTTTTTGAGGTTTTCATTTCTAATTTCTAATATATTATGCAGTAGAGAAATGAAGCATTTTATATGAAGTACACTATTATTAACTGTGTTATGAAATAAAATTAGTTTTACAATTTTTTTTCTTGGATCTCATTTACTAAAAATAAATACATTATAATGTATGTATAATAGTTATGTATTATTTTTTGGGATTACATTATGATGATTACAAAAGTTAACGTTATCAAATTAAATATATTATATAAATATGCTGCATATATGCTGTATAATTTACAATATGTATAGATAAATATCAAGGATACTTTCATATTTTTGTATACATTCGGATAAGTAAAATAATACTGACAATGTTTATCATATATCATAATATTATCGTAATAAAGGCAATATTATACTTTTCCAGCAAGTTGAAAGAGAATTGCATAACGTATATACATATAAAGTTCAAAAGTGTATAGGCATACCTATACAAGTTTGTGTATATATTATATAGATATGGATATACTTATATACCTTGTATATATAGTGTCACAAAAGTATTCGTTATTGATAATTGATAATCCACTTGTTTTGTTTTTTTTTGTTCCACATTTGTATAAAAATCAAGTATATCTTTTGTTATCGCAAATCGCAATCATACAATAATATTTTCATACATCTTATTTAATTTTTTACGTATATTTTTATTACATAATAGGTCATGCAATATACAAGCATACGTTTGCATTATGTATATTATAGTATATATACTAATGTATTGAAGTAAAGTATTGTTTCTGCTGTATTGGAGTTTGAAGAAAGCCTTCACATATCATACTTGATGTAATATTATACATTACAGTATTACAGTAAATAGAACAAATACATAATATTTATTTATTTGTGGTTTATTAGTATAAAAACTGCGTTGCATAATAATATGTAGTATTATAGCCTTTGTAAAATGTCTGTAGTCTGTACTCTGAACATATCATGTATGTATGAAGCAGGTAAATAGTACGCATTCGAATTATATTGGACGATGTCAAAGTATACACTGTTGTTGTCAAAGTCGAAGAGACGAAGACGATGACGAAAGGATCAGCGACGGCGAGCGGAATAGAAAAAAAAAGAAGATACAATGGATTTCACTTACTGAGGGAGAAAATGGGATATTTTTCGTATAGCATAATATATGTAATATGTATCTATATTGACATTGATATTGATGTATTTTTGTGCTTGTATCTCGGCAGAATCTCACCTGCTGCTAGTGCAGAGAGTAAAAGAGAAAAATGATACGGGTCATCACACCAACATTATCATCATCATCATTCGGTTCTTTGGTCAGTGTGGGCTTTATCAGGTGTAGGTTTAATGTTGTAGAATGTCAAAGGAATGTTCTCAATTTGTGTGGATCCGGGTAAGTTGGGCCGAGGATCTGATCTTGTGGATGAAGCAGAGCCAGAACTCAAGAGATGTCTTCCTGGAGATTCCTTCTCTTCTTTTTCATTTCCTTCCTCCACCTTCCACCAAGAAGGTGGGGATTCCTTCCCGTGCAATGCATATTTCGATTCCTCCGTCATCTCCTTTTCCTAACGTGATAATATTCACATCATTTTTCCTATTTTGACTCATAAATATTTATTCTTTATTCTGTATTCCATTTCTATTTATGAAACATGAATATATGAAGATATCAATATGTGTCTATATAGTCTATATAGTGCAAATCTATACTCTCTAACACACCTATGTCAATATCTATAATATTTTTCGGATGAAATTTCATCTTACATTCTACTTATTTCTATGAAAAAAGTCCTGAGAAGAATATATCATTATTATTATTATTATGTATTACAACGACTACTACTATGTATGTATGTATGTATATGTACTTTCGTTTCATATATACTTATTTTTTCTTATTGCTCATTTTTCTCATTGATCTGCTTTGGCTTGCCAACTCTAGAAAAAAAATCCTAAAAACTCTGATAAATCCTATTTATATTTTCCCTATAACATAAAATCCATTACTTTAAAAATTAATTCTATAGTCGATGTAAAATTATTACATTTAAAGTGCTGTTATTAATAATTAGGATTGTTATCAATTAAAACATTATTAAAAAACAAGTAGCAACGTCATTTTATTTATATGTATGCAGTACAAAAACACAAAGAAAGTATTATTGTAAATTGTAAAGCATAATATACATAACAAATGACACGTTCCACATTGACAAAAACCCATTTCATTTGATTAATACTTAAGAAATATTATAGTGAAAAAGTATTTCGAATAATTGCAAAAGAGACATTTTAACATCCTTATTGATTTAGCCATAAGAGAATAGAAAAAGAGAAAGTCGTAGCAATAGAAGTTTTAAGAAAATTCCACCCAACAAAATCAATCAAGTTTTAGTAGTAGGAAAATACACTTTTTATGACGATGCACCAAAAAAAGAAAGAAAAGATACAGCACGCAGCAAATAGAAAATGGCAAAACGTGAAAAGACACAAATGTTAGTAGTAGTTGTAATAATAGATAATAGTAATAATTTTAAACCACTCATAGTAACCACTATACAAATATTAATGAATGAATGAATGGATGCAAATTGCGAAGACTGGGATCAGTGCCACAAGGTAAAAACAATATTATGACAAAATATGGTAGCATAGATAATAGATAATAGAGATACATCGAGAAGAGAAAGATGGGCAATTGTATGATTGCAAGCTCAAAAGGAATTTTCATGGTATAATATTATATTCAGTTCAGATTTGTCATTGTCTTTGTCGTTATTCGTAACTCGTAACATATTTTCCTATATTATTATTGTATGCTCAAAACTCTAAAATCAATGACCAATGAACAGTGACTGACAAACAACACTGAAAATATGTATGTATGCGCTTGGTAATTTATAATGTGAGAAACTTTTGTTCAATTGATTCATATCCTTCTCAGAATTCAGAATGGAAATATTCCATTATATTATGCCCATTATTGATTACATCTAGAATCTAGAATCTAGACTTTTCTCCACATTGTGTGTAAAAAAATATTTATCATTTATGAATGCTCTCTCTTTTTATCACCTACTTAAGGTTTATGGTACTTGAATTACCTACTCCATTTTCTTCATTCTTCATTGTTGACTTCAACAAGTAAATAAAGGAGACTGTATACTGTCTACAAGGAAAGGAATTGAGTGGATATCGAAGGATCAAAACGGAAAGTGAAACTCTTTTTCTTTTTCTTGTCCCGTCTCCTTTTCTCTTTCTTCCTAAACAAACAAGTTGGGAAAAAATAGAAAGAAAGGAGAGAGAGTGTGAGAGAGAGAGTCGGGGTGTTAAGGTGAAAAGTGAAAAGAGAGAAAGAGAGATGTGTGTTACAATTTCATAGGTACTAGACAGATTGATGACTAGTTATCACGGAAAGCGTGGAAATTGAGGAGTGTTAGTGTTGATATGTATACACTGTACAACGTATATATATAGTATATATAATATATACTGTATACAATATGTGTAATTTTGTGAAATATAAAGTGATTTTTTTTAAAAACATTTCCTCTACACTGTGTAGGCTATAGTCACGGATATTTTTTGTTGTATTTTCCCGTGTCTGGTTCAATGTGTATAATATGAGCTCTAAGCTCTAACATCAATCGTCAATATTTTTTATATGTAGCACAAAGAATGGAAAAATGGTAAATCGTTTCATATTACAGGTTAAAAGTTCTTTATATACTATAATAATAAGTATATATTTCTACGGATAAAAGTATGTATTTTATCCATCGTCCAGATTTCTTAACTCTCAACTATACATTTATGTACATTTGTAACTTTATCCATAAAAATGAACGAATGATGATGAATGTATTTCACTTTCCTTTCTTTTCATCTACAACCTACAAGCTACAATTCATTAGCATGAAATATGAATATGAGAGTTTCCACTAATATCTTGCACTTAATCCCTATGCAACAAAATTGTCACTAACGAGTTATTTTTTATTTCATAATTCATAATATATGCGTATTCTTGAACTAAAACTAATGCCCGCCTGCCAGTTTTTGTGAGCCAATTAATAATTATTGTATGATAATAATCATTTGACTTTTGAGTTACTTGAAATTAAAACTATGTCAAAGTTTTCTATTTTCTATGCATCATAATAATACTTTATATAGCCAGTGGTGGTCCGCAACACTCACATCTTACATGTGAAAAAGCGCCTACTGCATGTGGACTCTAGAGTCTAGATTCTAGACTATAAACACATAAGGAGAGACTTTGGAAACCAAAAGGTGCATATTTATAGCAAAACGAGAAAAATTGTGGGAATTATTAGTTTGATTGTTGTTGTTGCTGTTATTACGTTACGTTAGTGAGTAGTTAGTAGTTAGTAGTTATCCATATGATGATGAAAGCACGCACACACAAACACACACGCACATAGACGCACATAAATATTGTGGTGATGAATGTTTATAATTGCAATATTTGACACATTGACAAGGGTCATTGCTGGTGGTTGTTCATTGTTCATGGCTGATGGCTGGACAACGTTTTGTGTGTGTGCAATATGTGCGCTTGTGCATCAAAAAGTGTGTAAATACACATGTGTCCGCATCATAATTTCCCCATTACTAGTTGTTCTGACTTTCTTTCTACTTGACAACTAAGTTACAATAAATTATCGTTATGTTCGTTCATTAGTTTGTACTTGGTTTTCGGATTAGTAGAAAATTGAAGCAGGGTAGTCTTCCAGTATTTTAAACTATACAATTTAGAACATTAGAGAAACAGCTTGATTGTTGATTTTTCTTCTTCACATTTTACATGGCAAAAAGTACAGTAGAACATTTTGATACATGTCTGTCTATTGATTATTGATTATTACTGATTACATTTTTCAAATGATTTTTGGTAGTGTATAACAATACAAGTAGCATATTGATCAAGTTATAGTTTAGCTACTATTTGGTTTACGGTTGAACGAATGTTTGTGTTAATTATTAATTATTAATGTTTTCAGAGATGCAAGATTCTACAGACACACTTTCTTTATAATAAATCATAACATATTTTTTTATTAAGTTTATTTAAACTCGGCTGCGGCCAGTATAAGCAGCAGCTATTTGTTTTGTTTCAAATCACACACTATCATGGATACTGATTAATAAATTAAAAGCTTATAGTACCGTGAAAATACTTTTGAGATTGAATAAAAGTATCGTGAGAGAATAAACCAATAAAAATTAACTAGTATAAACTGTAATATAAAGCATGAGTTAAATAAATGAGAGTATTAAACAAAAAATATGGGTTATTTGTTATTTGATTAACAACTGTTAACTGTTAAAATGCTTAACTTGTCTATTTTGTATGCACGGTGATGAAAGAATGATGATTGTAATTGAAGCTGTTTAAATACATTATGTATACTATACAAATTCCTCGAAACTCAGAATAGTCAGAAGATGTGTAAAAGTTGTGGGTGGAAAGTTCACTTGTCTCTAAATTTTAGATTTTTTTGTATCAACCCAATATTTAATTATTATTATTATGTGCTCCTATCTTTTTTTATTTAAACTTGAATCTTTAGACTTTAGAAATGTAAGTACACAACACTGAATGGATTTCCTGCGTACAAATACGAATACGAAAATACAAAATACGTTGTATATTTACCCTGATGTCCTCTTCCCCTTTCTCTGTTTCAGACTTGTAGAAAAGTCGGTCCAGAATTATATTATGTAAACTACTACAAAAGCAGGAGGAAGAATATAATATATTCTATAAAGTACTTAATAACTACACATTTATTTTGAATCCATCTAAAAATTCGAATTTGTATATAATTATTAATTATGCACATGACAAACACACAGTATCTATATAAATAGAGGTCAATATGCACAATGCACAGGGAAATATATCATACATTAAACATCATACATACGCACTGAACTTTTTACTTTTTACACATTCTTCTTGCGCTTCTAATTTAGGTAATACTTGTAGCTTGTAGGAAAGGGTACGAATACGCAAACAACTATGGAAGTTTAAGTACAAACAAATACTTGGATTTTCCAATCATTAAAGATTGAAGATACACACAGGTTTTTATACTCAATTAATTTTTTGCATACACGAATAGATAGATAATAGATAGACATCGATGGGTGGTTAGAAATTATTTCTGTACATATATTATTATAGGCATACTTATTTGACGGAGTATTTCAGGCAATGAGGAAAGCGCAGCGGAAAGCGTCGAGCAAACAGAAAAGCCGCATGTAAAAGCAAATTTAATGTAAGCAATTATGACAAAAATATATTAATAAAACATACAACACCATATTAAAAGTGTAATAATTGATAGTTCATAATAATATTTCAACCATAAGCAAGCTAGCCATATACAGCATGAAAAATACTACATTTGATGTTGGTAGTATGAATATTATATGCATTACATTATACTATATTGTAATATATGAATAAATATTAAGACCATGCCAGAACATATTGTCATGCTTCACGCAGTAGATAGTTTTATATGGAGCTTTTCACAGTGAACAGTGAAAGATTCATATGCGCTTTCTCCACCAAAAAACTTTCTCCATTTTTCTTTTTGCACAATGCAAACTTTTTATGCTGTCTAGTACATAATACTATGGCATTCGTCATTCAATACTTTTGACCAAAACACATGCTTATTTACGTAACAATAAAGTAGTATGATTTCTCTGAGATTTGAAGAAAAAAGCGTCATTCTGTAATATACAAATAGTAAATAATACAAACTTTATAGCTTTTTGATCATGCCACATTCAATAAATATATAAACAATTTACTTTGAGCCATTTTCAGTCTTAAAAATTGTCAATATCAATAATATTAAACTTTAGAGTTTAATTAAAATGTTCATGAAGCAAAAATGCATTCTTTAACTTTTCATCAAAAAGTTTTGTATAGAAAATAGAAATGTGTTTGTTGAATAAAAAAGACTTGGTCAAAATTTACAAAAGAGAAAGTCTTGAAATTTTGGAGAAAGTTGACAATAAAAAAATATCTATATAAGATTAAAAGTAGTTTAAATGGGAATACAAATTTATAAAATACAAATATGATTTGTTGAGTATTGTCATTTTTTCCCCCCAAAAAATCAAGACATTTTTCTTTTTCCTCTAAAATTTACAACATATAATATTATGTTGAGGAAAATTTTTGAAAGTAATAAAAATTACATAACAAACAATGCCATTTCAATAATTTCGCACCTGGTCAACACAGTAACAGCAGTCATGATCAGTGGTAAATTCCTCCTCTTTTCTTTGAATCTGATCTTTCTGATCTTTCCGTTCTTTTCTGTGCTCCTAGGGAAAGCATAAAACATTCTCTAGCTGCATTCCAAATTTCAATTGAACACAGGAGTCATTTCCGTTCTCACTCCTCTACACTAAAATGAAAAAAAGTATTCAACTACAAAAGTCATCATATACAGAGAGAGAGCGTCATACACACGGCAAAAAAAACAGCACGCACTTCTTTTTTGTTTCCTCCTAGAACTTTAATTTCAATTCAATCCATAAAATAACTGAAAAATCAAAAAGGGGACTTTTAAAATTTTAAATACTACTATAAGGTATACATAACCATAATAACTTTTGCGTATATTATGTAAGTAAACTCTGACACTATATAGAAATGAAAAATTCTGATGTAAAATTGAAATAAATTAGATTTAACTTGAATTTTCATTCAACTTTTTTCGTATGCACACCAAACGTGCAGAGTAAAAAAAAAACGAAATGTTTTCTTTGTACACATAGAAAAATAGCCTCTAAAATACTACTAGCGTAAATTATAACTATATATTAATCTCGTTTCCAGTTTGCCAGTTTTTGATTTCAAAACTAAATTGTAAAAAACATAGTGAAACTGGTATATATTTTGAATTTCTTATGAAAGGACCAATAAAATATTTTTCACTATTAGACATGCAACTATATTATTTTATTTTACAGAGTTAATATGAATGAAAAGCAAATCAGAACGGAATAATTATTATTGCTAATAATTATTGTCATATCTAAATCTATTTTAAATAACACTAAAAAAATAGTTATAATGATCATGTCATGATGCTTTTAAAAATAAACAAACGGATCTAAAAGTCTAGAAAATGGTATAATATATTATATGGTGTAGCACTAAGGGGAAAAAGGTATACAAAGGATATTGTTTTGCGGTTTTATTAACCAGGACTTTTCAAAATATAAATAAAAAAAACTTGATAAATCTTAAAACTGAAATATACAAATATAAACAACTGATATATAAAGTCAAGTCAATTTTATAACGTCACTACCTCTTGGTGAAAAGCCGAGTTAGGACACAGAGAAGAGGAGATTTTTTGAGCTTCTTTTGGTTGAGTATTAATAAGTACTAAATATTATTATCGGAGAACCTATATATACATTATACATACTCTGGTTACCTGAACTTTCCTTAACACATAAAATTATGCATGTGTACTGGCTATACTTAAAGTTTGAAATTGTGAAAGTAAGAACGGAACGGTTATACATAAAAGTAAAACGTTTTTGTCTGACTGCAGTTTGCAGTTTGCAATCTATACTTACAAATGACTGGAAATGACGACCATGTATTATGTATATGCTTAAAAGTAGTAATTAACGTGATAATATCTATTTTATGTATTATTATTAGCTGAGTGAAAAGTGACATTGACCATTAAAAATATTAATTTTCACTTTTCAATATGTATATAATAAAGCAAGAACAAATAATGAAAAGACATTTGTGTAAAAAAGTGTTGGACATTTATAATACATGTATATATATTTGATGTGTAAAAGTGTACTTTCTTATGCTTGATTATGGAGAGTCACATGTTAACAAAAAAGCATTGAAAAGAAACACATAAATGAGAGTGTCAGTTTATAAAATATAAATGTTAATGATATTACTATACATTTTTTGTTAGTTTTCAAAAAAAATACATATGTAATAATGATTATACGTTTCTGCCTGCAGCCCTACGTTTTCTTAAAACTTTTATTTATATACTCTATCAAGATTTGTTTCTAAAAATGTGTAAAAAAAATCATAAAAATAGTAAATTTTCACGGACTATGTATTTCTCGAATTCTGTAACATGTCAAACTACATGTATTATACGCTGAGAATATTGTTTTACTTTTTAGTTCTCGTTTTGAAACGTTTAACACTCTTTCATGATGTACTTTAGATGTAAGATGTAAGATGATACACTTATTTAACCTAAATACACATGATGATTTGATATTTATGTAATATTGAGCAAAAGACATTGAAGCAGAATTTGAGCGGAAAAGGATTACTTACAGACTCATGTTGTTGCTGAGGTCTCGCATCGTGATAATCACTAGGGTCATAGGTAGTTACATCTAATAGTTGATTCGGCGAAGAACTACCTGGAGCATGACCAGCTTTGGACGATTTTCTCCTATTCGGCTTTCCATATGCATGATCGTAGTTTTTATAACAACCAGTACCGGTCGTCGTGGGTTTTGCTCTAAAAAATAATAATGTGTTACATATTATATTAGTATTCTTATTTACAGAAAGTCCTAAAACCACAACCATTAAGATACAACTGAAGACGCAAGAAAAAAAATGTGAATTCACCTCAACTCGGCATCACCATCTAAACTATTCACTTCTCCTTGAGACATGTTGTGCCCTGTAGGGAGTTTCCAGTAACACGTTTATTAGTCTTTGAGAATCATTTTTCATTTCTTTATTAAATATGGTTTCGTGAACACACATATTACATATAGAATACATGTGTATAAAAAACCTTAATTTTTTCTTAAATCAATGAAATTAATAACTAATAACAAGCAATTTCAATAACAAACAGATTACATATCTAACTATGTAAATATACCAAATATAAACTACAATTTAATACTATAAGTAATACGATTAAGGGATGAAAAA
>JABASP010002856.1:0-17293 GCA_019776565.1 Sminthurinus signatus | reverse complement strand
ATTTCACGAATAATTAACTTAATTGACATCACAAACACACACATACACACACAATTATCTTTTTTCCTCTGTCTTCACGTGTTTTAAATTATACTTAAAGTCAACAATTTAAACTTAAATAAAATTAAGATTGAAAAAATCACGACGTTCAAATTGCAAGTTTCTCTACACACTTCTTTCTGTTTCTTCAGATTTTTTTTATTAAATTGTACACAATAATATTTTATGTATATTTTTAAAGGCTATATGTATTCAATGTTTTTTATTACTATTATAGTATGTGCGTGTGTATACTATAAAATGTATAACAACTGGCTTTATAAAATATTACACATAAAAAAAATGAAACACCATTTAAAAAAAAGTTATTGTATTACACAAATCCGGAGTTGATAGTTCCTTAGGTAAGACTGTGTGAAACAAGAGGTAAAATGAATGAATTTGATGTATAATTTGTATCTTCAATCGTCAGTCACATGTGTAATGTGTATATATCAGTGAGTAATCAGTAACTCACAAATTTTTTCTTCTTGTACTTGTGTGTACACAGTAGTATGTAGTGTTTATAGGTACTCGGATTGTTAAAATTCCTAGAAATTAGAGAAACGTTTTCAATATCCAAGGGATCCAGATATATATTATGTAACAAATGTTGTTAAAATGTAGGTATTTTAATTACTTTTGAATTTTATAATATAGTTAAACCATGATATTATGACACTTTTTGTTTTAAATGTTAAACACTTTGAGAAGAGAAGAAGAAGAAGAATGTTTAAAACTTAATGGGTGTCGTATGAAAATAATTATTTATTTAGTCTTTATATGAAATAAAATGCTTGCTATCACTTTATTACTGTTTTATATTATTATATAGTGCATGTGTAAAAGCTAGTATACTGAACATGTCACAATCAACAGCGGAGGTGGAATTGTGTCTACTCTCAGACTACTCGTATAGAACTGGGGTTCATTTTTCTCTCTACCAAATTCACAAGTCCAAATTCACAGAACGGGCTTTAATACATCAGTGTGTGTAGAATAATGTTAAAGTATCATCCATTGGAGGGAATAGGGAATCTCGCTCTTGCTCTCTGTCTCTCTTCAACTCTATCATTGTACTCTTCTTCTTCTTATTTTTCTACTACTACTACTACTATACCTCTACATATGACTTACTACTACTTGTCCATTCTTTTTATGTCATAATTTTTCAGTATTATTATCAATTATTATAATGTCCAATGTTACAAACTGGGCTGAAAAATATATAGGTACATGCATGCAAATAGCAAATACATTTAATTCACTAGTCACTACCAACACTATCACTATAATATTCTAACATTTACAATGTACAGACAAACGCAGTAGTATGTAGTATGTAGTATTACAATTTACAATTTATCATCTTTTGGATTATGTATGCAGATAGTATATAATATGCATAGTATAGAATATAGAAGAGCTATATGTAGTATTACTCACTTATTTACATTGGATATCTAAATATGTTGAATACCATTTCCATAGACAGTTTTCCATCCAACAAGTATAATAATATTATAAATATTATACGATATACAATATACAGAAAGAAGAAGAAGAAGAAAAAAAAATTACCTTGAAGTACTTTTCCTTGTAATAATCAAAGATTGGAAGAAGGATAGATAAAGTAAGTTTATCAGTACATAGTATAGTATAGTGTATAGTATTATATTATGTGGCTGTTGGCTTTTGGTGTACACATGCATACAAATAAATTCAAGTCTAATGTCTCTAATCATTTTACAATAATAAAATGTTGTTGTATCAGCAATGTTGCTTTAAAAATGATGTAGTCAGCTGTAATAACGTAATACTGTGTGTGGTGTGTGTAACAATACACATTTTCAATACATGTATGTATGTATGTATGTATTGAACTGACTAAGAGGTGTAAATTGTACATGGTATATACCAGAATATTATTTTACATTTATGTGTAGAAGGTGTAGAAGGTACACCTACCCATGATTGAAAACTTGTAATATGCCGTGTTATGTAATGTAATGCGTAATTTCGATTGCATTCTTGCGAAAAAATGCTGCATAGATTGTGGATTGTGGAAACGTCGAGCTGTGAAGCTGTAAGCTGTAAGTATCTATATAGTATAATATATTATAGAGTATGAGCTGTGTCTGTGTCCTGTGTACTGTGTGTAAATATTATACCATGTGAGATGTGAGAGAATTTGCAAAACGTGTAGGCAATAGGTGAATGTCTGTAGGTCTGTAAAATGTAGGTATTAAAAAACAAGTACTGTACACCGTACATTGTACATCCATAGTGCATATGTACCTTGGTTGTATATATCTAATATGATGGTTCATTATGGTAAAAATCTTGGATTGTGTACAGTGTACACTAGTGCGTTTCTTACCTATACATAAAATTGCATGATATATCCCTTTTTAGCTAGTTACTTCACTTTCAAATTACACATACTCTTGACTCTCAAAACCAAAATCTCACAAATACACACACGTACATAATACATAGTTGACCATTGTGAATGAAATTTGAAGTTTGTCGATTGCCCCTGCCCTACCTGCCTCATGTCTCATGTCTCTTACAAGATAAATTGTGAATGACTTCATCACGTTCAATCGAATCATCAAATGCATAATACTTTAAACTTTAAACACTACACACTACAGATCTTTTATCATGATTAAAAATTACATGTACCTACTTTTGCATACTCTGATAATGATTATTATTACTATTATTATTCTTTTTTATTTAACATTGTAAAATTAAATTTAGAATTTCTAAAGCTCATCTCATCAAATTCATGGCTTCACAGTCGGAGTGAGAGTCCGAATCTTCATCATTAAAAAAAGGAAACATGGTCATCCTTTGTTTTGTCATGTGAATACTGAATACTAACAAACCTAAGAATAGACTATACACAGCCTCTCATCATTTTTGTCCTTGTTTGTACACAAGTATTTTGTATTATGCACTATACATTATACAACATGGAACAAAAGCGGTCTTTTACTTTCAACATTTGATTACTTTAATTTGATTACTGCTCATAGTGTACATATTACACATATTATTCTTATTATTATGCTGTATTGTCTTTTATTGTTGTTTGTTATTATTATTATTATTATTGCTGGTCGTAGTAGTAGAAGAAGAAGAAGAAGGAGTATTAGTACAAAAAGTTGTCGTAGTATTAATTGTATTTACTTTACACACTATCCAATATACAGACTACAGACTGCACAGACATAACAGCAAATCAGAAAACAGCCTGTTGGTTTGTACATACTTGTCAATGTGAATGTGCTTGCAGCTCGTAGCTTGTAACTTGTGTGTTGTATGTTGTATGTTATAATATTTAGATATGTACATGTCTGTGTGTGTGTAGCAATGTAATTGCGATTGACCCAGATTGTAGCTAGCCGTAAATGAACTTTTTCTTTCTTTCAAGACTTATTATTATTATTATTATTACTTATTATTGTTGTCCTCACGTTTTCATACTCAATACTCCAACTATACACACTATACATATACATTATCAAGGCTACTCTAGACCAACGAACTGTAAGTAGGGAAGGGGAAGGGAAGATTTCCAGGTGTTTTTGGCTCTGTGTTGGGGAATTCGTAACTATACATTCATAATATATATAATATATATTATATTCTATACTGATGTATTGGTATTTATTTTGTAGCATCCACCAAAGTATGTAAATGTACACACTACACATTACATTGAACTGAACTGAACTGAACCAAACTGCATATATAGTTATTTACACGCTGTCTGCCAAACGCCAAACCCTCAGCAGTGAAATATCCCTTTTTCTACAATGTCACAACGTTTTTGTATGCCTCTCTGCCGTATTCATTCAATATTATTATATATTATATATTATGTCGTATCCCTTATTCCTTATTTATACCTACTAGTACTTCCATACATTTGGATTGTGCAGTATATATTATACAAGAAATATTTTACAACATATGGGGAAGCATTCACTAGTAAATAACTACTGTATGTGTATATGAGTCTGTGTGTGTGAGGAGCACATTCTATTTAGAAAGAAAACGCAGAGCAGCTGCAAATAGGTAGTAATACAAAGAAATGTGAAATAATAATATGTTATATCTATAGATATATAGAAGATACTGATATATTTATGCAGGGTACATCATGTTGCATGTAGCATGTGAAAGATGTGCTACAGCCTACAGCACATCTTTTTGTGTATTTGTAGTTTGTAGTTCACGTTCACGTGGGCATTGGGTATAATGTATAACGTACAAAGTACAAAGTATAATATTAAAATACATACGTATTAGGGGATCCCTTCAATCAGGGATGACGATGACGACGGCGAAGCTCTCTTGATGATTTTCTGTACAAAATACAAAATGGCAAATGAACCTTGGATAGAAAATAGAAATAAAACTTTCAAAATTCATCCACGATTTGATTACTGAACTTGCTGATTATACTACAAATACTAAATGCTAAATACTAAATATAGGCGTAAATAAAGGCAATAAACAAACTATAGATAATACTGCATACAGCATGCACTATAAAATACATGTATAATATATGTACATAAAATTTATATTGTTCATGAGGTATGAAGTACTAATGATGTTGCAGTAAAAAAAAAGTCACAGTTTTTCTACTTAGGTAAAAGCCTTGACAAATTTTATGAGTTTCATCCTCATTGTTTTATTTTTCCTATATACTCTGTATTTATTTATGTATCCTGTTTTTCTGTTCTTTGCTGTGGTTCAATTTATTCCGATCAAAAGAAGAAAATTACATTAATTTTTTTGAATTATTTTTGGTCCACTATTAACTGTACATGAAATTCATCAATGAATTACAAAATGCTACAACATTACACATACATTTGCTGAAACGTTTTTCCAATTTCCAATCATGCCAGATGAAAGATCACAAGTTATATTGTAAATAGTAATCTATGGTATTATTTTCCTTCTAAATTCCCAATGCAAATTTGAAACAGCTTTTATCCATTTTTATACCACTGTTTTAGTAAGAGGAATAATTGTTAAAATGTAAATCACAAATATATATAAGCTTTTAATACATATAATTACATAATTAAAATCTATATGGTGTAGAAATAGAATGTACTGTTTTTGTCTGTGTATATTCCCTTCTTTGCATTAAATGGCCCAACTTGAGAATATTTCTTGATGGAATGTATGCAAATTGGAAATTCCTGTATTTTCGTGTTAGCTTTCATATTTTACAACTACAGTAGTGTACAATATTATAATATATTGTGTGTTCATGAAACAAGGTGCTCGATAATATTATTATAGCTATAAAAATGTTGTATTCATGAGCTCAAAAAGCTCTCAGTTCAATTCGTCTAAGATAAAATTAGTCAGGAAGGAATTCAAGTGTACTGCGTAGCTGCATATAAATTATAGATATTTATAATATTATTCAGATTAAATTTATTTTATATATTGTAGATTGTAGCCTTATGCATTTTAGATATCGGATATTGTGATGTGCCTTTTATGTTCGTATTTTTCCAAATCAATTCATGATTCATGCTCATCGCAAAATATTGTAGCAAATAACAATGCTAATAATAATATGAATAATATAATGTTTCTTTTATTGACAATAGCTCATTCGCACACACACACAACACACAAAGAGCACAAATTTGTATATACATAATACATACAATCATTTTCTTTATGAAATATTAGAAACTGGAAACGCTTCATCATGCACCAGGCATTGTATATTATACATTATATTGTATCGTTCAAAGATTTCTCTTTATCTTTCAACCCTGGTAATTCCAAATTCCAATCGGCGTTAATGCTTCCTTTACATTGTGCATTGTACATTGTACACACACAGAGCTAAAGTTATATGAATTGACAGATTGAACAGCAGGGAAGACAGATGAAAAAAAATGAGGGGGGAGTTTTGACGCTTTTCATTAGATTCTTGAATCTAGAATACTAGAATCTCGTACACTTCTGTTTTCGTTTTCCTTTGCAAAAAAGGATGCAAATCCGAATAATAGAGGTACATTTTGACAGCTCTTCAACTCTTATTCCCATTCACCATACGTGTAAATTTATAGGCATTACTATTATTATTATTATTTTTTTTTTGCTTTCTTCTTTCTTCTCTTTGTCAGAAAAACCAATTATTTATACTTGTTGAAAATATAAAGGAAACGACTTGCAACTTCCAACTTGTAAATCCTCAGGAGTGAAAACTTTGGAATTTTGTGCTTCTTTTGTATGTAAACTGTAGAATGTAGTCGTGTTCGTATAATATACATCGTATATCAAATCATGCATGGGATTAGATTCTTCTTCTTGCTTCTACATGTATTATAAAAATAATAATAATAATAATAACATGGATGCTACACTCAAGTTGAAAAACGAGAAACGTCAAACTTGATGGAGGTAAAAGGAGACCATTTTATTTTACAAACTGGAACTGGAACTGGAGTATAATCCATAAAAATCTACAGGGAAAAAATTGTATCAAAGAAAGATGATCTTTTCTTTTATTATCCTAAAGAAATATTCGTACTTCGTACCTGCAGACTACAGACTACAGATTATAGATACTACTAGTTGCAATTAAACAAAAACTTATACACACAGTAAGTTATAAAACTTGGAATGAAGCCTGATGAAATGTAGATAGATATTTGTATAAAATGGAAATTGGAGAGGGAAAAATAAGACAACTTTCTTTCTCATTATTTTCTCTATAAACTTGTACTTTTACTGCTAATTAGTAAAAAATATTATACATTATACCTGCAAAGTATGGTATTAAAATGTACACCAGAGTTTGTGTTCTTAAGAATTATGATTTAAAATTGCGTTTCTAGATCTACTTTCCTTGTGCTACATTTTACAGCGTACAATATGCAATGTACAATTTACGATGTGCAGGGTATTACAGATATTTTTGTAAGAAGTAATTTTATTTTACTTTGAACTGTACATCTCTTTTCTCTTTTCATGTCATGTTATAAAACGTACACTTTTGAGTGAAAAGGTTGTTTTTGTTATTTTTGTGCTGCTGTTGTTGTTGTTCGTCTCTCTATTTTCATCATTCACCCTTCACTAGAAACTAGAAACAGTCGTCATACGTCATCTATAATGTATAGAGACTGGAGAGTTGGGACTTTGAGAAAAAGAAAATAGAGGCATTCTTTTGTATTGGTCATCTTTATTATTTCATTACATGAATACAACAAAATACAAAGTACAAAGCACAAAATACACGGATCATATAGATTCTAGATCCACTTTCTATTGGTAATACTTATACATTTAAATAAAGGTACAATTGTATATCCTCTGGACTCTGGACTCTAGACTCTAGAGATTGAGCACGAGAGAAGTAAGACATAAATACTTACTTGAGTCTAGAGTCCACAGTCCAGAATCCACAATCTTTTGGAATATGTACAATGTACACTTCACTCAATAAGGACTTTTAATACATAAGTAAATGGCAAGTATAATATTATAGATATACTTTTGCTAATTTCCTTTCAAAATCCACCTGACCCTTGAGCTTTGAGTTTTAAGTCGTCATCAGTTCTTACTTTACTCATCTGTCTTTTATATCTGCTTGGTACTTTTTAACTGTACTTTGTGCTCAATTCTGGACAAGTATAAAATAATACACACAGGAGTACTTTTTTACCTATTTCGTATTTAGTACTTCTTATTTCCTATTTCCGTCCTTACTTCTTCCATTATTCAAAGTTTACAAGAAATAAAAGGATCAAACGCATACTGAGAATTCATCACATAGTTCAATGTATAACGCACTTTGTACTTTGTAAATATTAAACAACATTAGAATTCCAACAACCAGCAAAGAAAACATATGAATTTTTATCCACTATTTTGTTTATTATTTATTCCAAAGGATTTCAAAAACTAAGTACACAATTTTAAAGAAGATTGTAAAACCGAAAATACTATAAACTATAAACTAAAAATACAAATGTAAGTAAATAAAATAAATAAAATAGAGATACTTTCTGATTAAATGTTAAAGTTATTAATGAATATCGAAGATTGAATCCTGATATAATTCGCGACCATTTGTTCTATGTGTATTATGTATACCGTATACAGTGTACACTTGTATCATTACTGGTTCATAATTTATGATGTGTATTTGCCTATTCTTGTAATGAACATGTACCGTGTACAGTGTACAGTGTGGAATACTACAGAGTTGAAAAGGCAGGGAAAATTAACAAAATGAGGGAATTTGATACGGACTTCTCTACAGCAAGTCACAGAAGACAGAGTGTATCATATTTTAAGCGTAAGTACAGTGTACAAAGTACAGAGTACATTTATGACATAAAAACAACATTAAGGTTTTGATGGTTTGTGCTCATGTGTGCACGGTGTACGGTGTAGAGTTTAGAGAAAGGTGATATGACGTCTAATGTCTAATGTAGCCATGTGGTTTCCCTGTGGAGGTAATTGATGAACTGAGCTTCGCAAAAGACAAGAGAAAAGCAAACAAAAGTTTGGACTTACCACGACATGAAATACAGAAACAGGCAACAGACAACATACAAGAAGAAGAAGAAGAAGAAGAAGAGGAACTCGCTACTGGCGACTGGCTTTACGTCAAGTCCGGTAGAATTTGTGCACACACTCACAAGTGAGTATACGCGTATATCTGTACAAGATATCCACAATCCACATGATGTAACTTAATACAGGAAAACGGAAAGCCGAATACACGTCCACTGGCACTGTCATTCAAGTCCATGCAGAGATGTGGTTTCGGCTTCCACAAGAACAACACAGAGAGAAAGTGGACCCAAAGACAAAGATAGACATGAGACAGTTGTACTCTCTTTCTCTTTCTCTTCACTTTTCACCATCCTTTTGATCTTTCCTCCTCTCCCTGTCTTTTTCTTTTCCGTGAGTGATCAAAAGATAAACCCCGGCACCCACTGGATGAAATAGACAACAGACACGTACTCTGTCCCATTTATATCCATCTATCCATCTCTCTATCTATCTGCATCTACCTGTCTTCCTGTCTCTGTCTAACCTGCCTGTCAGCCTCTACTCTCTACTCTGTATTTTGTACTTTATACTTTACTTTGGGAGCTTTTTGGATTTCAACTTTCTGGTGGTCCAAGTCCCTTCCCAATCAAAATTTGATGCTTCTAATCCTTCTCATTTTACCCGTCATCCTTTTACTTTCCCTGTTCCCACTCTTTTATTTTCTCCACGCCAAAAATACACTAGACACTATACACTACAGATACAATACAAAATACATTGTACATGTGAGAGTTGAATATTGAAAAAAATGATGACCGTTTCCCAATTCCTTCCAGATTCCAGATTTATTTATTCCAGGGCAGATGGATTTGTAATTTTATTACGACATGGGAAAATGCAACTAATCCCAAAAAAAAACCTCACAGTAGGAAAGAAAACAAATGATACATGGGTTTCACCTATAATAAATACTACTCATGATTTGTTACTTGTTACTTGTTTCTTGTCTATTGGTTTCCCAATCTTATTGCACAATCATAAATTTTGCACAGGTAATTTGTGAGTGAAACTTCCAACTTCCAAAGAATCTCCACAAAAATGAATTTGAGCCATGACTGTTTATTAAAATTTTTATTATAGTTGTAGTGTCCAAACACATAAATTACAAGTTACAAGAATTTCAGATGAAAAATGGACAATTGGTTTTTGATTTTTAACAATGAAAGAAAAAATAAATGAGCAAGGAGCACGTATAGTTTGTAATATCATTTTAAAAGTAGGTAATCATATTACAAAGATAATTTGTATGTTTCATGTTTCATTTTCTATTTTTCATTTTTTATTTTGTACTTTTATCAGTTTCCTCTCAGGATTGAAAGAAAGAAAAGATGAAAAGTATCGAGCAATAATATGTTTTTCCTTTCACAGACGTGACCACTATACATTATACATCATACATCAGGGTGGTCGTCTAAATCACATGTAATTGGGAAGTGGAAAGTGGAAACTGGATAACGGATAATGGGTCATTCTTCCTTTTCTTTCTTGTGCACGGTACAAAAAATATGAAATGTTTTATACATGTAACAAATGTCCTTGTACTATGTTTTATGTTTGATATAGCTCGGACATTCGGTACTTTAATCCATCACTCCACATCAGATATCAAATGATTAGATTTACTCAAATCCCATGAGGAACATTTTTCAGCTTAATGCCCCAGTTTTCAAAAATCCATGGACGGGAAGCGAACCAAATAAATAAGTAAAAAAATGTGATGAAACATAAAAGATTTTCAAGGTGAAAAAATCTTCTTGATAGTTTTTTATACAAATTTTATATAATAATTCTATATAGTAATTCATGATACAAGATATGAGTAAGTTGGAGAATCTTATAAAAATAGTATGGTTTGAATTTTGAAGATTGAACCACCCTATTTTGACGAAAGGAAAGGAAGAATAAAGAATATTATCAGGGTGAATGCAATAAAGAATAAAACTAATGTTTCTGAAGGGAAGAGCTGGAAAAAGTTGATGTTTCATCATGTGTACAATGTATAAGTAAAAACTACACTTTTTTATGTATATCTGTACAATAAAATGTAATAAAATATACAATATATACAATTTTCTCGACTTTCTCGTGATGTATATTTGTTTCCTTTATAACTAGCAACTACAAACTACAATCTATCTATTATTATACTTATTATACATGGGAGCTGGCCTTTCACTTGTTTGCAGTTTGCAGTTTGTACTTTGTAGTTTGTAAAAACTACAAGAAAGTTGAAAAGGAAGAGTTCTCTTTGCTCTTTCTCTTGTTCTGTCCCTTTTCTACTTTGTACTCTCTACTTTAGCTGTACCACATGAGTCTCGTAAAATAAAATGAACTTTTTTACTCAATGTGAAATCCAAAAATCCAATAATTTTTTATTGGTATCTAGTATCCAGCATCTAGCATATGTGCAGACGATATTATTATTATGGGTGCTCCTTTTATTTCTTCCTCCTCCTTTCCTTTTCCTTACATCCTTTTCCGTTTCTTTTTCTTTGTCTGTTCTTACTAACCTATATTTACAGCTCCCGATTCTCTTCCTTTCTCCTCTACAATCTACACTTTTTATACAAAGTTGGAAGCCTCCTCTGTCTCTCGCTGGATAATTATTTCATAAACTGTACCTGATATCTTTGAGAGGAAGAGGAAGATATAAATGTATACGACTCTCCTCCAACCCGCATAAAAAACATAGAATAATATACCATATTCTTTCTGGAATCTATTAAATACTAAGCACAGGTGAAAGAAAAGAAAAGAAGAGTCCGAGCAACCTGTTTTATATTGCATGCTTCATCTTACTTTCTCCTCAACATTCGACGTTTGGAAAGTGGAAAGGTATTCACAATGCCAATACCAATGCCAATATCAGCAGTACTTTATACTCCATACTCCATGCTCGACAGAATACGTGTATAATAAATGGGCCTTCTCCCTTCTTCCACATTTCACATTTTATACCGAAGGTCCAGTTCCTTGAAATAATAATAATAATAACAGTCATAAGAACAGTACTTGTAGAGTCGGAAATGATAATAAATAAACCAATAAAGGTAAACTTTTACTTTTTCTAGTATGCACTATATCATGTATCATGTCATATATCTTTACTCTTTACACAGTCCGTTCTCTATTCTATCGCAAGTTTTATGTATCAGTTTGCTCCGACAAACCAGTTTGTTTGTTTGTTCAGTTTCGCATGAAACGTGGAACATGGAACATGGACCTTTCTTTTTATTTCTATTATTTGCTGTCCGTTTCTCTTCTCTCTTCTCTATTCTCTGTTCTCAGTCGGCCTCCATTTTCCATTTCTCATTTCCGATCTCCGTTGAAACGGATACTTGCACAGAACACAGAAACATCTCATGCAATATCATCTTTTGACTTTTGACTACTTTGGAATTGAAACGTCATTGTATTTACAATGTACAAAGTACAAACATTCCATTTCCTCAAACGTCATTCGTCATATGGTTTCCTATCAAAAATCAAATAAGAAAACGGAGTAAAAAGGAATTTGAATTTTTGAATCAATCATTCTTAATTTCTCTTCTCTACAAACTACATTCTACATCCCGTTTAAAATAACCGGATGCATATTTTTTGAAATTCTTTGCAAACTCAAGAATTTCATATTGGCGAACAAAAATCGAAGATCAAAGATGAAAGTCAAAAGTAAAAGTAAAGAAAAATGAAAAATGAAAAAATATTATGTAGAAATAATGTATAATGTGGAATGTATCATTTAGATTTTAGATATGTTGTAGATTGTGAATTCTTGAATAAAAAAATGCCAGGGAACAGAAGAACCGTTCAATTTAGAATGTAGAATTTCGAATCTAAACTTGAGACTGGTTGTGAAAGTGTCCCAAGTTAAAACTATATTATTATGCGTCTGTAATGTGATGGGCCATTACTTGAAAATGGGATTCTCACCATTTCCATCCGTTTCAGTGTTCTGGAGGGAATTCTTCAACGTTCAACGTTCAAGATTCTAGATTCCAGATTCAAGAGTAAATATCAGTCTCGGTTCTGGGCTCTCAGTTCTCGGTCAATTACTTTTGTATGTGCATTCTGCCTGTGAATACTGTACATTTTATTTTACATTATAAATGGAGTTCTTTACAGGAGCAGGAGAGAGTAGATTCTACAGTCTAGAGTTAATTAGCATAAACCTTCCCTACCCGATGAATTATTGGCAATAAATATGAATAATTCTCAACTCTCCACGTCCAAGAAAATGGAATGGCTCTCAAATTCTCAGGAAAAACCTGTACACTGTACATGAAAGTTTCCAGTTTGAATTAATGGAGAAATGGTCTTTTTGTGAAATTCCTCCCTTTTTTATCATTATATTTACGATACAAAGGCCATCAAAATCAAAATCACAATTCAAAATGACTTTAATTTACTCTTTATTTTTTACTCTCAGGCAAATGAAACATGAAAAGATCCAGAAGAAAGCAGAAAAAGGAAGGACAAAATATGAATGTAATTACATAGCTATGAAATGAAACACCTGACTTTCTGCCGCCGTTTCCATTCTAATTTTACACCTGCATGTGGAAACTATTTGAGTAGAATGTACCATAGAAATTGAAGCTGTATCATTCATTGCAAATGAATGAAAAATACACAAGTAAATATCTGTGCACGGAGCAAGAAGTATTCAAATTCCACGTTAGACATTAGACATTAGGGACGTGAGTAACAAAAAAAATGTAAAGTGTTTTCTCTTGCTCTTTTTCTTTTTTATTTCCGTATGTAGATTGTAGATGAGTAGTTTCAGCTGATGAAATGACTTTGACTGTTTTGTTTGTCTGTGTCTAGTGTGTAGAATCTAGAATCTAGAATAAAGAATAAATAAAAGGTACGTTTTTGAGTAAGCACAAGTAAATGGGAAGATAAATGACTCCAACTTCCAAATGCTATGATGAGTAAGGAGTAAAGAGTACACAGGGAATCCTGCTATTACAGACTACAGACGTTGTACGCCGCACAGAATGAATACAATAGACAATGAGACAGACGGAGAAACATTTATCTTTTCATTTTCGTGACTTGAAACTACAAACCAAAAACCATGTGTGTACAGATATTCCATGTTCCATGTGTCTCGTATTACGCACATGTATACACAAAAGAGAAAGAGAAAGATGCTTTCACCCATCCTCTCTCTCTCTTTCTCTCTCTCTCTTGTCCCATTCTGAGGCTCTTTTTACTTTTTACGGGACCATTTTTATGAAAAAAAGAAAAAAAGTGTGCATGAAACCTTTTCATTGTTCATCATACTCCGTACTCCATACAATTGTACACACTACCTTTTCCTTTCTCCATAATACATGCATACTTTTACTTTTACTTCTACCTTTTTACATCTCTACTCCGACTCTTTACTCTTTACCATCTCTCGTTTTTTCTCTCTCTCTCTCTGCATTTCTCTTTACGCTTGTTGTATTATTCAAAGGGAGTTTTTGTGTGTAAATGAAATACTCTGGGAGGAGAAAACCAAGAATACATATAACATGTAAAGCGTAAGAATCTATTGTAAAATGTAGAATGTAAAATGCCTTCTTTCCCTACTTTTGTATTTATGTGCACTAGATATAGTAGATATAAAAGTCATGAGTCTGACTTGTTTCTTGCTTCTCCTTTCTCTCGTTTTAGCACTCTTTTTAGTTTGTACACTTTACACTTTACAGTTTGCACACATGTGTAATGTGTATGCAAAACTTGTTTTTGTTTTTTTTACCTCTCCTCTTTTATTTAGCAGTACACTAAACTACACTGGAATACCCACTACCCCAAATTCATAACTTGAGTGTAATAATAATGTAAAATGTAAAATATAAAGCGTAAAAAATACAAAGGGCATTCATCTTCCTGCTCTCCTGTTTTGTAGTAATATCCCGTCAAACAATAATAGAGAAAAAAAAGCATAAAGGTAGACGTTTCCATTTTCCATTTTCCATCTTTAATCAAAATTTTATCCATTCATGTACTTTGCATGCATTGTTGTGTGTAATATTTTACCAGTTCCAGGATAAAACAGAAAACAGAATATGTAATATGTAATGTAATATCAAATAGGAAATAAGCTTAAAGCGTCAATTTTAAATTGTTTCACCCATGAGTAAAATGTGTGTAGTGTGTGGATAAATATTGTACATTGTACATTGTTCATTTCATTTGTGTATTGTGTAGTCTGTATGAAAAAACAGGAGTAATAAAACATTAAGTAACTCTAAATAAACCAAGATTAGGTGGGGGCTTTATCCTGCAGAGCATTATCATTCCCCTGTTTTGTTCCCTCTAAATAGATAATATAATATTCGTAATGCTCGTAATGTTCGCAATGTTCCTGCCTCTAACATCTAACATCTAAGCTGTAGCTACTAAATGTACTAAATGTATCAAGTTCATTTTTCATCAGGTTTTGTGGTGAAGAATACAGATAATACAGATAATATCGTGTGTATTTCTATGTTTGTTGTTCCTGGGCATGAATTACCCACTTTCCTTTTTTGGCACAGCATCTCATTACAAAATACAAAATACAATATACAAAATATGAGAAACCCAAGAAACAAGACACAAGATTCAAGACAAGGGAATGAAATCCAAAATCCAAAATCCAAACCCAAGTCTCAGGATCTAGAATCTAGATATTGTGTACGGAAGTACAAAATATTTTATGATAAAAAAAACACATTTGAAATTCAAATGTAGGAAGCTGTGTATAAAGTATAAAGTATTTTATAATATCCGTTATTCCTATTTATTTAATAACAAGTAGCACTGTCAACATCATCATGAGAATGAGCATGAGTACGAGTATGAGGATGAGGACGAGAGTGTGTCTTTAGTCCCTAGAGAATCTACAGTCTACAGTCTACAGTCTATATTTTATGTAGACTTAAAACTAAGGGCGACTGTCTGCAAAAAATATATGTACAATGTACAGCCGAAAAACATACAGCCCATATTTGCAAATTCCAAACAGAGCCCAGATTTTTATTTCAAAATACAATATCTGGAATCTGGAATCTGGAATTTTTTAATATTTTGTCTACACTCACTTTTTTGAATAGATTTACTTGAAAATTTGCATTTCAAAAATAAATATTGCATGTACTGAAGGAAGTATTTCTAATGTCTAGTTTATCTACATTTCAGATTTCAGATGTGCACACTTTACAATGAATTCACATGATGTCTTGAGACTGTCCTCGAGATTCCTTGACGTCAAAAAACAAAATACAAAATACACAGAAAAATCCCGGTGAACAAAGCTTGTTTTAGAATTGTAAATTTTGCACAATATTTACCTAAATTCAAATTTCCTCATTTTGATAAAATAATAATAATCCAAAATCCAGAATCTAGAATCCACTCTGTTTCATGTTTTGTGTTTTGTGTTGTATAAATGCATAAAAATTCAATATACGCGAACCATGAACCCTCTTTGAAATATGAAATATGCAACATTTGAGAATTATGTACATGTTCATGTTCGTTTTTTGCAGGAAGAGAGAAGCGTGGAACGTACAGGAAGTTTTGGGTTTATTCATGTACACTGTACACTGTACACCTTAAGTATTTGATCTCTTCCTCTGGCTCTTCCTTCTTCCTTCCACAGCATAATTTGAAACTTTTATGCGGATCTCTATGCGAATCTTTCCCGAACACACAAATTGTACCTTCTCCATTCTCTGTGTTGCATATTATATAACATGCAAAACAGAAACTAGAAGTATAGTTTACAAGTTTAATATTTACTTTGTGCTTTGTACACACACATGTACAAAATGTACCCAAAACACAAATACATGTGGAATGTGGAGTCAGTGACCAATTCATGTTTATGTTTTATACATATTCTGAGTAGTTTATATTTATATTTATAGACTACTTTAATATCTTTTCTATTTTCCTTGGATAAGATACATATGTTTTTAATATTAAAAATTTTCCCTCTGCACTCTTTTTTACAGGGTTTTCTACCCAGAAAAGTTCTAGTGGGACAAAGATAGAGGCTACCTTTAAATATCATATCATACGTGATATTTGGACACACAAAATATATGATATATAATGTATAATAAAAAGTACAAGGAATTTTGATTGTTTCTACTTTTTACTCCAGTACACGTGATACGTCCAATATTCAAAAGTCAAAATTCAAAACCAAAAGGACGTCAGAAAAGATGAGTCAGAATATTTTCAAGTTTCTTTTTTTCTTTTTTCATCCATGTTCTCCATGTATATTTAATATTTAGCAGACGTTTGGTGTTGGTGTTGGATGTTGGTGTACATGTATTTTTTATTTCTTCTTCATCTCTTTTTTTGTTCTATTTCTATTCATTTTATATTTATGAAATGGAAAGTGTTCTGATGGAGAGGAAGAAGAAGAACAAAAAAGTGTAGAATGTACAAGGATTTGAAATAAAGTCAAAAATCCCCACTTCGTGAGGATTTCATATCGCCTTCAAAGCATCAATGCTTTAGGCTCCGGAAGCGAAGCTGGCTATACCAAACTCGTCACGTCAGTCCGCAAATTACTAAAATAGCATTCAAACTTGCAAAACAAAGCGAAAACGTTTTGTCCACTTTGTGTCCACTAAAACGTTTTTAAAAC
>JABASP010002855.1:0-17296 GCA_019776565.1 Sminthurinus signatus | reverse complement strand
ATTTACAGTTTACAAACTTTGCGTTGTCTGGTTATTGGTTACACAACGAAATCATTCAGAAGGCATAAAGATATCTTTTGGTTTCCAAAAGATAGAACGATAGGAGCAAGTTCAAGTTTGAAAGATATGGTTTGAGATAGTAAATAGTAAAGCGCATACAGAAAATTAGGATGCTTACACGAATCGTAAAAATCGCAAGCAACATGTTGATGTAAAATCAAAATGATGAAAATGTACATGTGGGAAGATCAATCTGCTTGTGAATATTTATTTATTTAGATACGTTTATACTAAAAAAAACTAGCTCTCTACAGTGTCACAGTTTTTATAAAGGTTAAAATAAGTTAAAAATTTTATATGATTTTCAGTAGAATAAAAATTGGCGTTAGGTATTTTATATCTATAGGAAATTTTTATGAGACAAAATCCTTCTCTCTACAAATTTTAAAGCCCATGGATCTTCCCCTTTATAAATTTTCTAGAATTTGAACTTATACCTATTGTTATTTAAGTGTTTACTGTTTCCTCTGCTGCTGCATCTCGTTCTGCGTTATGACTTATGTATGAGCTATCTACTCTACTGACTACTACCTGTGATAAAAACCGGTTCAAGTTACATGTATTGTTTTAGATTTGGCCCACATATTATGTCTTGATATTATACAAAAAGTACAAAGATTACTTATACATGATATACAACCAAAATTCAAGCTCTTATACATTAGGTTTATACACTGTACAGTGTACACTGTACAATACACATGCACCAGGTTCTCGTCAAAAAAATTTGCTCACACCATACAAATACATAATCAGAAAATATACTTGTGTAGAGATTGAAGGTATTTTTATAGACTCAAATAATTGACTTTCATGTTTTTGATAACTTTTAAGAATATTTTCTTTGATATTAAATTACACTCACGAATTTTTGTGTTTGATTCACATGCTGCTCAGTTATTATTTATTATAATGTATAATGTGTATGCATGTAAGATAGACGAATTTTACGTATTTTTTATTTGGCTCATATATGAACTGTCTGTTTTGTTTTTGTCAAACTTTGTTGAATGTTGAATGTACGTCCACATGTATGATTTACGCATAAGATCTAAAACTTGAGTACATAATATATATACACACAAGTTTTACAAAAAATCAAGTGCATTTTTTCCATGAGACTGATAAATGTATTTAGACATTAGAAACTTCATGCATATACAGTTTGGTGTCCATACTGTGTTGGGTATATCATTAATAAATAAGTAAAAGCTGACAACTGTACGTGACATCAAGTACAAATTAAGTAAGTGGTCACACACAAACATGAAAATAAAAAAATGCACACAAATAACTGCATAATGCATAATATATATATTTGTATTACATACAAAGTTTTCTACTACATACTTACATACATTTACATATAGATGCAAAGATGAGATCCAGAAACAAGAGTGAAAATGAAAAATTTCTGGGTAATTTATTCTAAAAAGAAAAAGGAGACAAACTTTTTGAAGTCTCATCTCGCCTCGTACATACAGCTCTTTAAAATTTTGTATGCAACAGGAAAAAAGAGAGTGCTATATAAAAGCACGTAAAAGCAAGTAAATGATTGATAGAGAATTTATAAAATTTTATGATTGATCTTCTTGTTTATTTTTTGTAGTATTTTATCTAAAAAGAAAAGCGGAGAGAGATATAAAAAATTCACACATATACGGCACTTTCCCTATGGGAAAAATTTTCATGAAAATTTTTAGAAACTTAGAACACCTTGTGCCTGAGAAATTCAAACAGTGTTGTTGAATAATTTTTACAGAAATTTTGTTGAAAAATTGACAAAATTATTTCATAATTTTGTGATAAGTGATAATAATTATTGCACCTTAATGTTGTAGTATTGAAAATCTTTGTAAACATTTACACTTTGTACACCAATTAATTGAAGATGATCAAAAGCTATAAGTACTTTTGAAATTAAAAACAAAAAGTTACAATTCCTAGTAAAATTGGAACCAATATAATTAATAATTAATAAATTATGGCTGGTCCAGGACCTAATAATAACGACCTCCCGGGTCATTCCTTTTTATCTGCTGTGAATGAAGTTAAAAATATGGAAAATGCCCTCTTATCATTACTTACATCATTTCATTCCGGAGATCTTAGTGCATTTGGTATATATTTCATATATGTGTACAAAATCTTAAAATCCATAATATAATATTTTTACACAAAAGTTTTAGATATTACTTAAACTATTGTCAATTGTCAGAATCAATAACATTTTTTATTAAATGTATTTAAAGGGCGTGGACATTCTTTGGAGACAATGGAAGCAATAAGAGCAAAGCAGGAACGTCTAGCAAGATTACATTTTGATATTGGGTCTGCAAAAGTAAGTATTTTTTTTAAAGTTTATAATAAAACAACTTGTTTATATATATTATATAGCTTGGTGAATGTCACTGGTGGTAGCATAATGCATGTATATAGTGAAATATTTATAATTTACAACTATATGTAAACGTATATAATGTTATTGTATTACGTCTATAGGGTCAAGGTGATAATTCCCATCAAAGTAACTGGATGTCGGAATCAGATCAAAATAAACTACTAGAAGGTCTTCGAGAACTGAGCCTGGACATATCACGTCTTGAAACAACTTCTGAAGAAGGAGAAAAAACAAAAGGTCCTGCACGATAATAAATTGGTCATGTGTGTTTACATTAATATTTATTCCAATAACAATTTTTCTAAATCATATATATATAAATACATTGAATCGTATTGTACCTCGAATATATTATATTATTATAATTTATAATATTACAAAATGTACTATCTATATATGTTCGTATGAAATTGTAAAATTCATTATATGACGCAAACAATTAAGTGTGATAATAGGCTTTTTTATGTTATGTTCCGGTTTCTTACATGTATATTATAAGTATATTATATTATTATGGAGAAACGAATGAAAAGCAAACAGTATGTGATGTGGTGCAAATTAAAACTACACCCATTTTGTATTATATGGGCCAGAATGACTAACCGAACGTGATTCGAATTCTGGATAATTCTATGAAACTATATTATGAGTTATTATTATTATTACTATTATTAATTAGTATTATACCATACGAGTACCAAGATTTTATTGATCTTCATAATTTTATGTAAACATTTTCCCATGATTATATTATCTCACCCTACACATTTTATTTCCGAAACTTGTTGTGACTATCAGTCTCCGTTATAAAGTTAAAAAATAAGTATTTAATGTAAGATGTACGTGTGAATGATTTGAAGTTAATAAGTTTGTATTTATAGAATATCGAAATGCACAAAATAAAATGTGAATGTTTATATTATACATCATCATATAATATTATTGTAAAGTATTTACAAACTATATGGCATTTGGTACTTGCCTTTTATTTTCATTTTTCAATTGTACGAAAGTCAAACAAACATTTTTTCAGATGAAAAATAATTTATTAATTATTATCGATAAAAAAAATTGTGGCTATGGACGGTACACAATTTAGTACAGTTTCCATTATACAATAATTTTTTATGCTTTATTTGTTTTCGTGTAAATCATGTCAATATATAATATATATAAATCTAATCATATTTACGAGAGCAAAACATAAGTAACGTGTATAATATATATATACATTGTATGTATATATTATATTGGTGCAATCATTACAATTATTCCGTCAAGTGAGAACTGAAGGATGAATGGTGTAAACTTTTTTTTAAAAAATCACCTTTTCTGTTTCATTTTATTTTCAGAGAGAAATAAAATAAAACAAACTACAAAAAACTATACTAGTAAGTTTCTGAACCAATAGAATTGTCATTATTGTACGGTACTATAGCTTTTTTTTTGTATTTAGTTAATTTGTTGTATTTAACTATACAGCTATATACTTGAAGGCAATGTGTACATTTGAAAACTTTGGTAAGAAAAGTAAGAGTAAAATATTATATGGGTTGAAAAATACATCATATTTTTAACAAGTAATAATTGAGTCTTTTTTTTTCAAATAGAAAAACAAATAGTTTAAAAGTCATCATATTATTGATACAGATTGTATCATAATAATATAATATTATTATTATTATTATAGGTTACACCGCTGTATTTTTTTAATAAACAATTCAATATTAAATATATTTTTGGTTGAATTTCAAATATAATATATTACTTATACATTATAAAATATTTCACACATAGAATAATATAATATTAAAACGAATCACAGTAACACAAGATTAGTACAGTAGTAGATAAGAGTAAATTACATATTAATAGATATGTACTTATACATTATAGCTCTAAAAGTATAAAACTAAATTATACTCTTAGCAGGTTGATAACCGACTGATTAGAATATTGCAATAATTAATAAAATGGAGAGGTAATGTTATACTTAACTTTAGAAGAATTATGATTATACACAAAAGAATTATAAAAAAAACGATAACCATTAAATATACTTTGAATACTCATCATCATCATGGGTTCGGTGGATTGACTCCTGTCGGTACTGTTTGTAAAAATGATGACGAAGATACAAATGAAGCTGGAGGACCTGACGGTTCAACAACAGTTGGTGCAGTTGCAGGAACAGTTTGGAGATTCTCAGTAGCCCCAGCTGGAGTGTTCGTCTTCAGAAGACTAAAAAATAAAGAGATAAAATAAAAAAAATACATAATCATGTGTTACTAGTTTTAACATGGTACTATCTATATATATACATATATCACTATTATGTATCATAATATATATATATATATTACATAATATGTTACACGTAATCGGTAACTTACCCTAAAGATTGAAGGCAAAATGCGGCAGCATTGGCTTTTGCGAGTTTTTTATTATTGGTAGCAATACAAGGTTGATATTCTACACCATTGACAACAACTTTGTATACAAATTGCCTTTGATGTGCTGGACCATGTTCAAAACAAAGCTCAAAAACTGGAGGTCCCCATCTTCTTTTTGTACATAATTCCATAAGTGCAGAAACAGGATGCTTTCCTATAAGATAAAGTTAATATTTATCAAAATTATTATAATAAATAATAATATTGTGTATATATATATCCATTATATTGAAGTATTATACGTAAACATTCCAAATATTAGAAATTGATGTACATATAATACATATGCATGGTACTGCTCATGAAATACAGGACGGAAACATAATATAGAAAATATATTATATAGATATGTTCAAAATAATAATTTCTATTATTATTATTTATTATTACAAACATAATACAAAATCCAAATGTTGAATTTACCTGCTAAATCATACAACATGCTAACATTTGCTTGTGGACCTTTTTGTTTTAAATCAGCTTGTGACATGAGTCCTTTTTTATCGGTTTTGACATCTAATGCTAATGGTTCAGTAGTTCCTTCTTTATTTTTTCCTAGTCCTTCACCCGGTCTCCAACCCATTTTTTGTAATAGATGCATTCCCATACCAGATGCAACTTCCTTTGCATTTTTCAACTGATCCCGTTTAGCCCATGCTTGAGGTCCAGTTTGTAACTCTGACACAGTTAAGAATTTTGGTTCTAATGCTTTTGCTTGAGCCCATTGATTCATCTAACATGGTAGACGTAACATTATATAATAATTAGTTTATATTATATAATATGTATATTTTTTTTTTAAATTTAGTATCATTGAATTTTAATCAAAGTATCTATTATATTATGTACTTCCAATTTACAATGTATTATTTATTATCCAAATATTTTAATACCTCCACAACTGCACTGTCCAACATCTTTTTCGCTTCTTCCGATTCTGGATTTTCTTTTAATGTTCTCATAGCTTTGAGACGAGCGGAAATGACAGAACTAATGTCAACTTGTGGTAACATAGGATCAAGAGAAATTCCTGTATCATTTGAATCCTTTTTACTAGCATCCAAATTTATATTATCAGGTGAATTATCTCCTTTGGTTGTGTCAGCTTTTATAATTGGAGTTGCTGTTCCAATTGGAGGTTGAGTTGTTGTTGATGAGGAGGGAAGTGGAACAAGAGCTTTAGAATTATCCTCTTTCGGTTTCTTTTCTTTGTCATCATCTTTATCTACAACTTTCCATTCCAACTCTTTAAATCGATGTTGACAACCACTCGATACTGGAAATTGACTTCTTCTCATAACATTTTCAATAGCCAATTCTTGTGGAGTACGAACTGCATAGTTAATGATTCAAGTAGGAAAAAGGAAAGAAAATTATATATAAATATACATAATAAGACAATATTTAATATTATGACAAAACATAATATTATGAATTGTACTCATCAACAAATACGTGATACAATATTCCAATATATAATATAAAATATACTATTTATTTAGTACTTGAAAATTTAAAATTAAAAAAAAAAAAACAAAGCTACCTGGTAAAGGTATGGCATTTCGAATATTTAAAGTAATTTGTGGCATTGGACGTTCTTTCACAACAAATGGATGATGAATAAAATGTTCTTCTTCTCCACCACCATCTGAACCACCTTCACCCCCACTTCCATCATCCAATCCAGAATCTTTTCGGGCAAGTTTTCTACAATATGAAGTTAGTTCTTCTACACTTTTTCCACCTGCTTTAATAGCCATAATTTGATCTCTAGAAAAAATATCTGTGGGTAAAACACCTTGTTTCATAAGTAATGTAGCATTTCTTCTAGCAATTTCTAATAATTTGGCTTTGTCAATAATATCCGCTGGATGTCTTGATCGTCTAAGAAGAGAAAATTTAAAAAAAAATTATTATTACTTATAATATACATGATACAGAGAGTTCATTTTAAACTTAATAGTTAATAGATATTTACAGAAATATTACAAAAAACAAAAAATGATCATGAGACATAATAAATTTTAGTTATATATATACCAAAATATACTTAATTATTCTTCATGATGTATACTAATATAACTTTTAATACTTACCCTCTAGATCTAGATCTTGAACGGGATCTACGACTAAATCTATCGGATCTATAGGAAGGACGATAACTATAATTACTATTATTATTATTATTACTACCACTATAAGGAAATGAATTTCTTTGATATGATGAAGAAGAATTAGATCGTCGGTAATCAGAAGAGTCTCTATAACTATTATCTCTATCTTTATATCTACCTCTTTCATCTGAATATCTAAAATCTGAACTTCTATCATCTACATGTTTATAAGGTTTTGATGAAGAGGAATATCTATCATCAGGACTTTTATAATCATCATTTTCATATCTATCACTACGATGCTCTGACTGATGTCTACTACTACCATCTCTTAAGATATAATCGGGAGTTCTTGGACGATGTTCATCTCTATTGGAATCTCTATTATAATCAGAGTTTTTGGAATGAGAAGAATGTTTTTCATAATGATGATGATGATGATGAGATCGATCAGTAACATCAGACGGTAATGATGGTGGTGGTGGTAAATAATCATTATTTATATCTTCATAATTATCAGCAGAATGACGACGATGACTTTTTGAATGATGATGTTTTGAAGATTTTTCTTCATGATGATGATGATTATCTTTACTTTTTTTATGTTTCTTTTCTTTTTCTAATATTTCTCCTTCTTCTAAATCAATTTCAGATTCTTTTTTACCTTTATTAGATTTACTACTACTTTTAATTTTATCACTAGATTTATGACGATGATGATGATGAGAATCTTCTGGACTTGGTGATTTATCAAGTTTTCGTTTTTTTGATTTTGGTATAGACTCTACATTATCCACTTCATCTTCATTGTGTGATGTAGATTTTTTCAACAATTTTTCAGTTTTCTTCTTTCCTTCTTTTTGTTTATGTTTTTTCTTCTCTTTATTATCATTATTTGATTTACTACTAGATTCTTCATTAACATCTTCATGTTTATCTTTACTTTTTTTACTACCACTTTTAGATTTACCTTTTACTTTCACCTTTTCTTTTTCTTTATGTTTTTTCTTCTTTTTTGATTTACTACTAGGTTCATCTGTATCATTTAATGGTTTAGAACCCAATTCATTAAATAATTCATTAAGTATATCATCAGCGGTTTTTGGTGATGCAGCAGGTTGAATTAATTGTTCATCAGACATAGTTTAGTCTTCTCCTATATTGAACAACACAATAAAAAAGTATAAAAAATTAGCTCACAATTTGATATAAAAAGTTAATATATAAATAAAATAATAATATATATTACATCACTCTCTTTTGTTATTTGTTATAACTTTTCTTAAAGTACAAAATAAGGGACATTTTCTAAAAACAATAAAACACAGAGGCATAACAAAAGTCTATATATATTATGTACATTAAATACTAACATGGAATGTTCTTTTCAAACAAAATGTTTATTTATATATAGTGAGAGAATGGTTTTTTCAAACCTTTTACTATTATACTTAATTTATAAAGCATGCATGTTGTCCTTACCTTTTTTTTTATTTAGATGGATTTACAAATTGAATCAAGATTAATCGTCATAATGTCCAACAATTTGCAGAGTTTATAGTACTACATGTTATATATTTGAATGGAATCAAAAAGAACATTCACAGAGAACTTTGGTCACTATACTATAATTAAAAGTTTGTATAATAACTTTGTTTTATATAACAAATTAATTAAACTTGATCAAAAAAATGTGTTTTATATTTTTTTCGTTCCCAATCGTTTTCAATGGTCGCCCGTGTGTGTGTGTAGTTTCAAGTTTCAAAATCTGACAGTTTAAATAAAGGTTTTTCCAAAACCCAAAAAAAAAGTTGACAGAGAATTATTATATTTAATTATTATATTTAAATATACTATCCTTTTTACGAAAACAGATACTTTACAAAGTAACTAAAAATAATAATTACACTTTTTTATTCAAGTAAGTGGTATATTATACATTATACATAGATTGGAAAAATAATTATATTATACAATACTTATTTTATTTGATTATTATTATATTATATAAGATATAAGTATATAGTTATTTGTATTAACTATAGAATTTTATGTTTATTTTATTTTTTACAGTTGAAGTTGGTCAAAATGACACTACCAGCTAATAGTACATTTTTACCTATCTTAGATGATTTATTAAGTCCAGATTTTCGTCCAGTTCTTTTACCAGCACAAACTCCACAAACACCTACAGACATTGTATCTTTTGCAGGTGGAAAAATAATTACAAATGCTTTTGGAAATATTACATTTTCAAGAGGCAGTGGTAATATAAGTAGAGGTGTAAATCCAATGAGTAAATCTGTTACTATTGATTATAATGGATTTGGGAATGGTTCAAGAAATAATCAAAAAACGGCTTGTAAGAATACAGATGAAGCTGCAGCTAAAATTCAGAATTGGTGGAAATCAAGATCTAATAAAAAAAGAAGTAATAGTTTTGATATTGGAGCTGAAAGAGCTAAACATTCTCTTCGTCATAATAGAACAGAAGAACATATTCGGTATTTAAATATATTATAATATATAATATATAATAATATGATTATTAGTGTAGTTTATTGTAAATTTTTTTTATGTTATACCTATAACGTTGTATAAAATGATATGTAATAATATGTTTTACGTTTCATTCTCATTGTTTCAATGATATGTATTTTTGACATTTTATACATAATATTATATAGGTACCTTGAAAATGAAGTAAATCGTTTAAAATCTGCATTGTCAGCTGAACGTAAAATTCGTTCACTTCAACTTGAAGCTATTCGTTCTTTATGGAGTCAAGTACAGAGAATTTCAACTTCAGAATCTACCACTGGTTCTTCGTCCTTAATGACTAGGTAAAAATTGTTTATATTAAAAATAGTTCATATAGTATCAAGTTTACTAACAGATAAGAAAGGAAAAAGAGAGAAACAAATTTTAATGAAATAAATGTATTTTAAATGAAAGGTTTTTTTGTATCTTACTTTAAAAATTTATTATATAAACAAATTTATTTCCTTTGAATAAAATGTGTATACTATATTTCATATATAATATATATTATAGATCCGTTCCAAATGGTTTACCGATAACTAATAATAATAATAATAGTAAAGAATCTGGTCCGAATACAATGAGTATGTCAATGAATGCTGCCTTGGAATCTACTGTAAATATACAAAACAACAATTCACAAGGAGCAGGAGGAGGAGATGTACATACTACCTCATGTTCTTGTTCTAAAGAAGTCCAATCTCTTCGTGAAAGTTTGTCTGAAGAAATGAGTCAATTAAGAGCTAAATTAGATCAGTTAACTACAAAAGATTCAACTACTACTACTACTATTAAATCCAGTGAAAAAGTAAATGAAGTGTCCAATACTAGTCATAATAATTCACAAAATACATGTGAAGAAGGAGAAATTAGTACTAGTAGTAATACTGGAGAAAGTAATTCCGATAATACTGAAATTAAACAACAACATAAACGACCTTTTTCACTTAATTTGGCTGGGATCTCAAATAATCCAAAGTCACCCGAAGAAAAAGAGCAAATTAATGATTATGCAGATCAAATGGCATCAAAATTAGTTGAAGATGAATTAAAAAAATAAAAAAAATCATCCCGTTCCTTTTCACTTTGCCGTGCACACACACACATGCACAGTAAAAAAAAAAAAACTCTTGAAATAATTTCTATACCTCGGTCCAGTATGTGTATAATATAATGTGGGGAAAAAAAATGAAAGTA
The DNA here is from genome assembly GCA_019776565.1 of Sminthurinus signatus. Taxonomy (NCBI): domain Eukaryota; kingdom Metazoa; phylum Arthropoda; class Collembola; order Symphypleona; family Katiannidae; genus Sminthurinus; species Sminthurinus signatus. Next base: position 6,530 of record JABASP010002855.1, on the reverse strand, counting down.
ATATTCGATATTTATATACTATCAAAAATTATTCTACACATAAATAAAAGAACAAGAAATTCTGAAATATTCTTTTAAACAAAATAAACAATAATAATTATTATTATGAGAAACACATTCTCTAAAACTTGATATATAAATAATATATTATTATAATACGTCTTTAGACATTCAAGACGTCAACTTTAAAATTCAAAATAACAACAACAGACAAAAGATCTCCTATAACACAAAAAGAGTGGAAATAATTGAAAATAGTGTAATAAAAATAAAAATACTGAAAAATTATTATAATAATACTAAAATTTCTTCATTCTGGAAAAACAAGGAACATTTCGCCACTAAATCGCCTAATATTATGCAGCATGCAGTGTTATAAAGTCCTGTATCAAGTCATAGGTAACATAACATTATTCTTAATATAAAATATGTTATTCATCAACTTAATGAAGTATATAATTACACATAGAATGTAGTTTTATAAAATCATGACATTTTATTAGAATTTACTTTTCAAGTTTTATGTTTTATTTTGTAATATGACATATGACACGTAAAAATTGCTCATGCAATTCATTTCTTTTTTTTATAGTATATAGTATCGTTCAATTTTTTAAAAAACAAAACTTCTCAGCAGTATAATATATACATAATTTATACGGGATCATGCTGTATGTTTTTACTTAATTTTTTCTTAAAATATCGCAAAGTCTTAATCGGTATTCTATCCTCTTTTTTTCGCATTTTGATACCAATGTTCCTGAAAACATTTCCAGTGTTCTTTTTTATTTAATGTAAACATTTTTTATTTTTTTTATTGTGTTTTTTTATTTATAGTATAAACAATTATACAATACAATGATTATCATATCCAAAGTTTGCATTTATACATGTTATAATTATGATCATTATTCCTTATTAATAATGGGAATTTATTTATTACCTTTTTGTTTTCACAGGAGACTTAAGTTAATAAGTTTTTAGTTTTTATACCACTACTTAAAGGTTTATATAAAACCTGCTTTAGCATACTACAGAGATATACGTAATATATATATATGTATTATTTATGTTATCACAATCTACGAATCAAATTAAGATGTGTAAAAAGTTGATAGTTTTTCGCTCTATTAGCACCCATTCGGTTGTGAGTAGAATATTATATTACATATAATTACGCATATTGTAGTGGAAGTATTATAATATGGTACATTACATATTACTATACAATAGATACAATACTAAGAATTAAAATATTATATATATAATAACTTATGTCTTTAACATTAGATATGGCCGGAATGAAAAGATTACCCAAAAAAACAAGTTGTAGTTTATTATATTGTTAGAAGTACCGATAATATTGTATACTTATGTACTTAATATTATGATAACTTTTATGACTCATGAGATATTTAAATTTTTGCTTTGCATGAACTGTATATTCAGTTTCATGGCAAGAATATATATTATGATTTTATTTTTGGAACAAAGTTTTTAAGTACATGATATTGTACCTAATATAATGTGCATAATCTATATACTATTTACTATTATAATAATATACTTTGTATATTTTTCCTTGTAAAAATATTTCATCACTCTTATTTTTATGTACTTGAGTAGAGAAACAATGTGTATGATTGAAGAAAAGTGAAATTCTATTTCTTCATAAAAACAAAAATGCTAAAACCATATTATACTTAATTTAATCCAAAAATCTTTTAATACCGTTATCGTTATGTGCATATCAGATTGTAACGATATTGTCTTGTATATTTGCGGTACCGTATTTAAATCTTCTTGTCCATCAACCGTGATATTATACGATAACGATATTCTTTTGTCTCACTATAATGATAGTTATTATACTAGTAGCCTTACATGAAGTACTAAATATTATTATTATTTAAATTGCATTATATTGTAAATGAGCATCATATAATATATATGAACAATATAATATTATTAAAATAAATGTCAAAAATAATGATATTATTAGATAAGTATACGATTTGGTTCTATAAAAATGATATTTTATTGTTTATTGATGACTAGATCGCATTTGTTTTCTTTATATATTATGCTCCGTGATGTTATAGTTCAACATTCTATACACACACGGGTAATTTTCATGCTTTCACTTTTGATGCATATAATATTATAATACATTATAATATAGATAATAGGTATAGTAAGTTTGTTTTTTGTAAATAAATGCATAGTATAACTATTAAGAAGTACTAAATTTGTACTTTTAAATGAAAGTACTTGGTAGAAATAATTACAAGTATTTTAGTACAAGGTAAAATTCTTTGTTATTGTCCATAATAATTGTTATTATTACTAGTATATTGTTACATTTGATCTAAAGGTTTAATACCAAGTATAGAAAGGCCATATGCCATAATATTTTTGGAAAGTATAAAAAGTAACAGTCTCGTCGATGCAATATGTTTATCATCTTCATTCTTGACAGAGAGCTCTTTTACAGCTTTCGATGACTTGTTTCGAAGAAAGAATAAATATTTGACAAGAATACAAGGTTCCAGTTCAGTATAGGAATTCCAAAGAGCATCCTCAAAACTATTTAAAAAAAAAAACAAAACAAAAAACATTGGTTAAAAAACTTGTAGATTATTAATTATTACAAATGAACCAAATTTACTTTATGAATTTTATCACAAGAAATCAATCAAAAATATGCTTCCTTCATTCACACATCTTTTGAAACCCTAAAAGTAAACTATTAGTAACTCAATAATATTATACTGTATATGAATACATAAACTAATTGTATCATAATATATAAATATTATAAAATACAAAAATACACCTAAATTCAAGGTAGATATAAGACAGGATATGGGATAAATATGTTAAAAGTTAAAATATTATGTTCATTCATGTATAATATATATATATTATATATATATGTACATGTACTGGATGAATGTTCATTCAAATTAATTCATGGAATTAATGACGATTTGATTTTCGAGATGCATTAGTTGGTGGTGCAGCAACAGAGAAAATAACAACATCCGAATTTTTAACTAAATTCTTTTTGCTACTAGAGTTTGGTTTTTCTTTAAAACTGGAAGTAGATCCAGTTTTTGTATTTTTTCCACTCCCTACTGTAAATGTTTGTGTAGAACTTTTTCCATTGAGTAAAGGAAATGGTGAATTTGGTCTTTGTTTAGTTCCAATACCAATTTCAAATGTATTTGCTGTGGAAGTTCCACTTTTTGAAGAGACTGGTGTATTTTGTTGTTGTTTTTTAGGATTAAAATTTTGACTTTGTTTCCATACTACAGAAGCTGCTGTAGTATTTATTGTATCAGATGATTCTACTAGAAGAGAAGTAGAATTTTGTGGTGTGATTGTAGATAAATTAGTTTCAACAGATGATGGATATATTAAAACTGTAGAATTTGTAGTTACACTACTACTACCATTAGCAGCAGTTTCTTGAATACTTCTTTCTAATTCTTCAGCTCGACGTTGTAAATCTTGTCTTTCTTCACAACCCTGTCGTACAGCTTCATGTAGTTCTTCAAGTTGTTGTGTTTTTTCTTGAAACATTACTTCAACATCAACTTTTCCTTTTACAGTATTTTGTAATTCTTCTTCAAGTTCTGTATATTTTTGTTTCCATTGTTCAATTTTCTCATTCAATCTTATTTTATGTTCCTCAAATAATTTTTGAGCTTTGGTCATTTTTTCTTGTAAATGATGAATTTCTCTTTGAAGTGCATCTTCTCTCTCTTTAGCACATTTGAGTGAACCATCATAATTTGTTTTAAGAATTTCTAATTGATCAGTTAATTTTGTATGATGACGAGCCCATCTCTCCTGCCATCGTTTTTCTACTTCTTCTCTTTCAGTCAAACCTTGAGTTAAACATGAATCGACTTTCTCCTTTTCCATGATTACTTCTCGTTGAACTTCTGCTAATTTTCCTTCAAATTCAAAACGTTGTTTTTCTTTATCTGCTTCCATAGATTGGATCTGACGTTCTAAAGTTGTAATATTAGACTTTAATTGTTCAATCATTTTTGGATCACAAGATTTATGAAATGCACGATTTTGTGCAGCCATTTGTTCTAATTTATTTTGTTGTTCTTTATATGAGGCCATGAAACGATTCCTTTCAGCTTGATAACCACTAATAACCACTTGAAAATTTTCAACTTTGAGTAAACTTTCTTCATATTTCACTTTAAGACCATTCATCTCTTCTACTAATCTTGCATTATCACTCTATAAAAAAAAACCATATGTACACATAAAAATAGAAAGGTGTGAGAAAAATATAAAATACATTCACTAATAATAACAGAGTGTAATAAATCATTATTATTATTCAATGGAAATGAAACCTTTAGTTTTTCAATAGATTCACGAAGGAAAGCATGCATATCTTGACAGTTACTATGTTCATCTAAAACTGCTTGAAGTCGACTGTTCAAAATTGAATTTTCTCTTTTAAGATCATGAACTTCTACAGAGACAACAGACGGCATTTCTGAGTTATCAAGGGAAAAGAAAAGTTGAAACGGGATGAATTAAAATCACTTTCATGTCACAGTGTTCAATATTAGTTCATATTAGTTATTCCTTTCTAAATACACTTGTAATATATTCACCGTACAAGAAAGATTACACAAAATGTTACAATAATAATAATATGTAGTCACTATACAAAATTTGAAATATAAGAAAAATTTTACTTGAACTTTTTGCATTTTCTACTGATTGAGAAGTAGTTGGAGTATTTGCATTTTTCTCTTGATTTTGAAGAATGGCTAAAAGTTCTTCTTGATACAATGAATTTTCAGCTGATAAACGATTACATCTTTCTGTCATTTCAGTTAATTTTAATTTTAGAGCAACTTCAGTTGTATTTAATCCTTCCTGAGTAGTAGTTTTTGAAGATTGAGCTGATTGAGTTGATCGTAAACTTTTAATTTCTTGAAGTAATTTTTGTAAATTATCTTCTAAACTTTTATTTTTATTTTGTAATGCTATATTTTCAGCTTCCATATCACCTTCTGATTGTAGTTTACTCCTCAACTATACCATTTTTTTTTATAAAACAACAACAAGAAAAATAAAACAATAAAATGTTAAAATATTTTTTATTTTTATACAACAAAAAATATTATTATACTTTATACTATTACTGCTCTTTAAAAAAAATGTTTATAAACAATATGAAATTTTCCCTTGTACATCTTTTAGTATTATCATGATGATGAATAAGGAATTAAGTATAATATATTATGGCGTACTTGTGAAATGAGTTCTTCCTGTTGTTTAAAATCTTCAGAAGCAATTGCATATTTTTGAGCTAAATCAGCATTCTTCCCTTGACATTCTTGTAAAGTTTTTTTGAGACCATCAAGTTCATTTTCTACAGCTGTACAACGGAAAACCCAACGTTGACATTCTTCATCTCGTTTATTTATTTCTTTTCGGTGAGTTTTACGAATATTACCTAATGTATCTTTCATTCTAACATTTTCAGTTACAGCTTCTTTTAACTGTGTAATTTTTTCATCTTGTTCTTTTACTTTGGCTTGAAGCGTTCGCATTGCATTCATAGTCATATACGAAACACCACAATATTCACAAACAGTTTTATCTCCTGGTCTTGGCATTGTTGTTGTTGCACCATTCATCATCATTAGTTGTGATGTACTTCCACTACGAGATAGACCAGGAGAATTTGTTGTTACTCCACTTATGGTAGTTGTTCCACTAGCTATTGAGTCTGCAGTACTCATAGAAGATTCTGCTGCTCTAGTTCCTGGATGAGAACTTCTAGTTGATCCATTTCCACTTGTTCCAAAAATATGATTTCCTGATGTAGAGCCTCCAGCACTACTTGTTGGTGTCATAGCTTTCTTCCCTAGCTGTGGTGGTACAACATGAGAAACGGACTCATTTCGCCTCATTTTAATTTATGTCAAGTTTCTTGTTTTTTCATTTAAATTGACAAAAATTGTACATTTGTGTTGACATGTTTTTTTTTTTTACTCTTTGGATTTGTACAAAGATACAAAAATTATTGGACAGAAAACCACACAAAAGCTTCCCTAATGGATCCGGATGTTATTATTTATACACTATACACACACATTGATTTATACTAACTACTAACATCTCCAATCTCCAATATACATAATGTTACATTTCATTTTATTTTTATGCTAATTTCCCTTGAACCTTGAACAATAATAATTATTGTGAAACTTTTCATACTCTTCTACACGTGTATGAAAGGTGAAAGGGCACTCTATATTCTATATGTGTACTCTGCTGTACATTTTATTGCATGACATATCGATCATCGATCGTTGATTGTTAGTTTTTTTTTTAACGATAATAAAAGTTGTAGTAAGCACTAAGCACATATATCTATGTTTTGATTTTTGATATATTTTTTATCGTTGAAATGAAGAAAGAGCATATACCTAATACGTAACTAAGTACAATCTTTAGCGTAACCATGGTAACTTATATAC